>CM056383.1:831326-896326 GCA_029718625.1 Synaphobranchus kaupii | reverse complement strand
TAATCTTTTGAGCATATGAAGCTTAGAAAGGCTCTCTGGTAGTAATATTTCTTATTACGTGGAGAGTTGTTTGTTGCTTGTTTTTGAAGCGATAACTTAACTTCTTTCTTATTCAGAACACCAGAGGAAGTTGGCTACATATTTAATTGCTTTATGCATTGTTTTTTTTCCCCCCCACAAAACTCGAAATATTAATCTCTATATCGTGCTTGTCTTAGAATAATGCTCGTTTATCTGCTCTCCTGGATTTCTGGAGCATTCTATAGTGATGGGCTGAAAATTGCAACTGGTCAAATTGGAGAATGAAAGGAAAATAAGATAATAGATAAAAATAAGTAATAATAAAGGAATTAAAATCTAAATCCCGCTGAATGCTGACATTTACAGAAACTTTTTGTTAAACGCACATTCTCCGCCAGAGAATGTATGTACTTCAGAGCTTCCATCTGGCTCCCGGTCAACCACAGTTTTATAATTGATGTGGTCATTACAATTGTGATTACCAGTACAAAAAAAGACACATTGGTTATAGAATTTTTGGGAAAAACACGAACCCGCAGGTGGCTATACGGTTTGTTCTAATAACTTTCAGGAACATGGTTATCTCCAAGACAAATATGACTGATATCTCTGCGAGGATAATTTTATTTTGGGATAGTTTATGTTTTGTAATTTACTCATGATTCATATTCACTCTCATTAGTTCTCATAGTTCCAGTCCAAATGTCCTGTCTTTGTTTGGCCTGCAGTGTAACTATTGAAATAATGCTGGGTTAGACTAAGACATGAATAAATAAAGGCAAGCGGTGTTAGACAGTGAGGAAGCTCTTGATAGGCTGTCAGTGGAGCGATGTGTTCCTCTGTTGAATTTCACCCAGCAGTGGCCATAGAAACATACACTGTATGAAAGCTTTATGGAAAAGAAACCTTATTTGCTCAGACTGCAAGACATTTGAAATGATTGTGGATTTATTTCACTGAGATAATTGAATGTTCTTTTATTCTGGCCTCAAACATTGTTTTATGCTACTGCCGTGTTAGGCTGGTATCCTTTCTAAGCCTTTCAATTTCAGGTTAGCCTGTGAAATGGTGCTCGCCACGTTACGCTATCAGATTTGACCTTCCTGTAACCCACTTTTCTTAAAATCAGATTTTGAATAGTAAAAATTCAGTTTTAATGTGTGGACAAATTATTGCTGCTGTATCTTTAAATTTACATTTGCATGAACGTTCGAGAAATACACAGTGCCTCCAGCTACAATATATTTAAATTGTATTAAGTAGCTTATCCGGCCAGGGACATGCCCCAGATCGCACTCCGTTTAAGTATCAGTGGAGAATACAAATTACCGACCTCTCCAACCTTAAATAAAAAAAACATCATTTGTTTTCCTTTGGATGAAGTGATGTTATTTATACATTTGTAGTCTGGATAACTCTGTGTAAATTAATTGTAAGTAATGCCATTTGCAAAGGATTGACTCGGAATAATTGTTATTAAGCAAGATTTGTTAGCAGTAGACTCAAAGCGGCGATAAGATCTCCTCGGCAGAGAGTGAAGCTGCTTACAGGAATTGACAGAGGACGGGATGTTTTCCTCTGGGTCCACCCTCCGTGCTGGGAGACATTGACCCCGAGGGTAGCAGTAATTAAGAGAATTACGATGAGCTTTCAGCACATTGTCTTAAGTAATATTCAGGTGTTCAAGCTGCCGTTTTACAGTGGCAGGTTTTGGTCAGTTTTTGCCATGATGGGGACAGGCCTTTGAGGGCAGCTTTCCCAACACCTCTGCTGGAAGGACATACAGTGAGCACCATAATTCATTGGACAGTGACACATTTTTTGTTATGTTGGTTCAGTACTCTAGCACTTTGTGTTTGAAAGGATACAATGACAATGAGGTTGAAGTGCAGACTGTTAGCTTTAATTTGAGTGTATTTCCATCCATATCGGATGAACCGTTTAGAAATGATAGAACCTTTTGTACATAGTCCCCCCCCATTTTCAGGCATCAAAAAACATTGGACAGTTTAACATAATGTAGAAAAAAGTAATCATTTTTAATATTTGGTCGCATATCGTTTGCATGCCATGACTTCCTGATGTCTGTGACCCAACAATATCAAAAGACTTGATATCTTATTTTCTGGTACTTAGCTGTAAATTATGCTGGAACAGTATGGAATACATGGTTGGTGAAATGGCTGTAAGTCATCAAGGGTCTGAGGTATCAAACGAGCCTCAAACCATCACTCTGCTGCCAGATATGCAGTAGATATGGATGGATCACTTTAAGGGTTGTTTTTCCTGACAAATTTTCCTATTGAACTCTATGGAAAAATAAATCAGGAGAAGAAACCCTTCAAGTTATCCATCCATATCTACTGTATTTCTGGCAGCAGAGTGATGGTTTAAGGGCTGTTTGATACGTCCGACCCTTGATGACTTAGAGCCATTTAGCCAACCATGTGTTCCATACTGTTCCAGTGTCATTTACAGCTAACTCAAGTCCCACCCCCCAGTTCCCATAGAGATCCATTCAACTGCAGAAAGTATATATTATTATAGTATCACTTGTAGGAGTACCAGGTAATAAGATATCAAGAGTCTTTTGATATTATTGGGTCATAGACATCAGGAAGTCATGGCATGCAAAGGATATGTGACAAAATATTAAAAATTATTACTTTATTCTACATTATGTTAAACTGTCCAATATTTTTTGATGCCCAAAAATGGGGGGACTATGTACTAAAGGTTCTATAATTTCTAAACGGTTCATATAATATGGATGAAAATACCCTCAAATTAAAGCTGACAGTCTGCACTTCATTGTCATTGTATCCTTTCAAACTCAAAGTGCTAGAGTACAGAACCAAAATAACAAAAAAAATGTGTCACTCCAATTAATTATGGTGCTCACTGCATATGCACACACGTGCACACACACACACACACACGCACACACATAGACACACTTTTCCTATTTACCCTTCTTACCTTTTTTGGTAAGAACAGGATAGACTGTCAACTTGTAGGGTAGTTTATAAATCATCATATTAATATTGCGTTTTCACACGTCATTAAAAGTAATAGTGTATCATTTCCCTGAAGATATAGCTATATGTCCGCGCTGAATGTGTTTTTGTGCACACGTTGTCTTACAGACAAATATCTATTGCGATTTGTCTATAAGCCACATGTATTGAAGTAAGGATTAATGACTGCACTCTGAATTTAACAGTCCTCTTTCAGACTGCTTAACACTTGAGATTTTTTGAGAAAGTACAGTTTTGCCCCCCCCCCCCCCACTATTAAAGGGGGGCGGGCGCAAATGCTCACCGCAGTGACTTGGAGAAAGAAAAGGCGAGCCATAAGTAATACGAGGTTATTGATAGTTTAAAAGACAATAGAAGCAACAACAGCGTCCCCCTGCCTTCATGTCAGGAATCTTTAATGGTGACCTTTTGTATCAGCTGTGATAGATGGTGATGTTGAAAGGGGCTGGGTGGGGGGGGGGGGGTGTGCTCTAGAGGTGTACTCTAGAGGTTGTTTTCTGCCGCCGGTAGATATCGGTGCGCGAGAGGTGTCAGATATTAAAGCTCATTGTTTCAGGGGCGTGTGATTAAGGAACAGAGTTGATGGAAACGGATCTGTTATTGGCAGGGCTTTGTTTCCATCTCCCCCGCTCCTTTGTTCGGTCTCTCCCGCTCGGTTTGTTCAAGGCTAAAGAACCGGGACCGGAATGAGAAAACTTAGCCGATTGATTGCTTTGCAGCAGTGGCTGTACTTTCTGAGGGCCGCCATTGATTCGGCAGTCCAGCTTGGGGAACGTTTGCCTCACGCACGTATTACTGTTAATCATTACTCTCCTGGTGTTTTGTCAAGTCTGTGTGATTAAGACGCTGGTTCATAATTAATTTATCGGGTAAAAGCTGACAGATGGTTTATATTTCTATACATACTTCTTTATTATTATTCTCCGCGTCCCGGTGACTGTCTCGGTGCTGAGCATACCCACACGCGCTCACACATTGCCGTCTTTGTGTCGGCACAAGTCGTCAGCTGAATGGCAGCATCAAAGCTAACGGTACATGGTAACGCACTGTTCTGACTTTAAAGTTTTGCTCTCGGTCTCTGATCTGCTGTCGGCCCTCCCGGTTTCATCATCAACCGCAAAATCTTTTGACACTTCTTCACTGAACCTCGCACGCTTGTCATCACTAACGTTTTTTTTTTTCCTCCCTGTACACCTTACAGAAGGAAAGCAGCGACTTATGTACTTTGTAGAGTTAGCGCACCTCTCTTCCATCGCCTTGAAGATGGTAAGTGGTACCGAGTGAGGCGACAAAGCTTCCTTTTACTTTATAAAAGGAATAAAGACAATGCACTGTGCCATTTGTAAACGTGGAATTTCACTTATGGTAGCAGTTCGAGGAGGAGGAATCTACTGGTGAATTCCAAACTAAAGTTTCTGTCCATGACCTCAAAAACAACCTCTTTTTGTGCATGCCCTCTCTCACAGAGAAACCCGTCTGTCCTTCTGTGAAGCACAAAGATTTGACTGCAATTGAATGATTTAGTAATTAAGGAAGGTTGCTTTGTTGTTTTTTATTCCCTAGTATCTTTGTTACACGGCGCCAGTAACATTTAAAAGAATCTCCTGGTGCAAAATCCGTAGCGTGACCTTTAAATCGCGCACCCTACATCTCATTTATGAAATGTTTGTTAAGGCAATGCATCAGCTGTTCCCTTTGGCTTCAGTCTACACGTCTTTAATCGATATCACAGATTAAAATACTCCTCTAACTCCCTGTTATGAGCTGCCATTTTGAGATTGGGGTGTTTCGTGCTGCTGTTTGTGTTTTTTTAACAGGAGTTATTCATGTTCACATTTAAATATACTCTGTCAGGCACCACTGCTGTGCTTGAATGGTGCCCTCAAGCAAGCTGAAATAGAATCAGTATCCAGACTCACTGGCATATGGGAGAACACTGGTTTCCGAAGCAGGCTAGCTTGAGCTAGTATTGTTGACGTGTATCACCAAAACTCCTCTTAATTTGTAAAAATTAACAATTTATTTTACCACACTCACTCAGAGAATTTTATATCCCACAGGTATAGTTAGTCCACTAACTTCACAATAACAAGCTGGCAAGAATCTAGAAAGATGTGATATGGCCAAAAGAAAAAAACTAACAACTATAAAACTTTACTTATCTCTGAAAGAGGCATGCACACATTTAATAAATGGCTGAAATGCGCGCACTGTCACATAAACCTGTAAACACTTGTAATTCTAACCTACATTTAAGTGTAATAAAATAATAAACAATACAAATAACGTGCGTTATATTCTGCATAACTATAAAATACACTAATTGGCTCCTCTGCACACAGTCAAGCTCTGTGAAAGCTGGTTCCCACAGGTCTACTAACAAGAGCTGGCAACTGCTCAGAGGGATGGTTCCTGTGGCGAGAAGTGGATTTGGTACCTGTGTGTTGGCTCATGATATTGGTATGTGTTTGGCCGGGTGATACAGGTGTTTGTTTTGGCCCAGCGGTTCCAGTGTACATTTGGCAAGGTGATTTCCATGTACGTGTGTACGTGTCTGTTTGTGTGTGTGTGTTTGTATGTGTCTGTTTGGTCAGGTGATTTGCATTGGCCCCAGTTCTGGGGATCACCTGTGAGTTGTTGGGCCTGCTGTTCTGGGATAAGAGACCCCATCCCCCCCAAACATCCGACTTGGCATCAGTTTAGCTCATGTTGGGGACTCTCTGCTGCCTGCATTCTCCACCAGCGAAGCAACATTGCATTTACAAGCACACGGTTTATTTACCATGGCATCTTTAACACTCTCTGAAGGGACAAAGCTGGCAGGGGGTGCAGTAACACGGGCCTGCAGTGACATCACATTTGTAACTGCCTATGCAGTGCCGTGTTTATGGGTATAAATACCTCCACCCCGACAGCACATATTTTCGCAAATAAATTTGTGTCGCTGAGACAGAATTCCAAAAGAGTTTTCCGTTGATGGATAGTGAAAGGATTGCATTTCTGTAGCACTTTTTAATCTCATCATCTCAATGCATTTCACAGTGAAGGTTTTGAAAAAATACAAGTGCAACTTTTTTTGGGATTAAAAAATAAATACGTTTTCGTTTAATAATTTTCGTAAAATTGTTCATATTTTTAATATGTTGTGTGCTGCCTTCAGATTTACATTGCTGTAAATGTACAGCATAGCATCAACCAGATAAACGAAGAAGGCCAAAATCCTGCTGTCTCTCAGTTGAGCACTGTGGTTTCCTCCTGTTTCAATTAGCCTATGCTAAATCTGACCTGAGCCAATTTGGACGTATTTGAACGAGGTTAACTGTAGATGAAAGTAAAAATTTTAACTATTTTCAATAAAATGTCACACTCCAAAAACATAGTCACATGCAAGAAGATTTTTTATGAGTGTTGTTGAAAATAAATAAAATAGTGTTTTTTGTTTTAACTGCAAGTAATCTGCAGAAGTCTTACTGGAGTCGAAAGGGTTACTAAAGTTTTTCCAGTAATGTTTGATCTAGGTCTGTGCCAGACAGGGCAGTAGATAGGCAATGGCAGACATGGGTTTCTGTGGTGGAGCAGTCATACAGAGCCTTATGGACTCCAATGTAGTCCTCTGTAAGTAGGGATTAGTGATGACAAGCACTGCTTTTTTCAACAGCGCCTCCACAACACATATTACTGCCATTTCTGATCCTGACATTTAAAAAGCAGTATAATTTCCCCAGTTAGCTCATCTTTCTAGCGGGAGAGCAATTCCGTGGGAGGGAACATTTATTACATATTACGTAAAGCAGAGGGCAAAAAGGATACCCTATAAATCTGGAACAGACCAGGCTTTGTGTGTGTGTGTGTGTGTGTGTGTGTGTGTGTGTGTGTGTGTGTGTGTGTGTGTGTGTGTGTGTGTGTGTGTGTGTGTGTGTGTGTGAGAGTGTGAGAGAGTGTGTGTGTGTGTGTGTGTGTGTGTGTGTGTGTGTGTGTGTGTGTGTGTGTGTGTGAGAGAGAGAGAGAGTGTGTGTGTGTGTGTGTGTGAGAGAGAGAGAGAGTGTGAGTGAAGCCAAAATAGCATTCTGGCTAGTGGGGTAGGGGGGGGGGGGGGGATCTAATATGAGACTTAAAAAAAAAAAAAATCCATCTAGGAAGCTTTACTTCATTATCAGAAAGTGAATTAGATATTCCCTGCAGTAATACTAACATTAAATGAGACTTTTTTAATATGCTGGTCGGATGAACTGCTGCTGGCCATCTCAGTTTAAAAATTCTTTGCCACAGAGGAGTGAGTCTCCATGAAAAAAAAACAAAAAAAACAGCAGCACAACTTCAGAGCAGATTTTTCTCCCCGTTTCTCCTGCTTTTTGGAGTGTGATGTTCATCCTCTCTAAGATAGGGGCCCCTCTACAGCTTGTATATTTTGCAATGAACGATGTGATGATGCCATCTTTTTTGAGCCACTCAATAAAGTGTTCCTGGCATTATATTATTTTTTGAGAAAGAAGCAGGAACCAGAGAAGCAGGTTTTTATTAGAAAACATGAATCTTGTCACAGCGGGTGTGAAGAATACAAATGATGCGGAGTTACGAGTCGGACGGGCATCGCAAAGAGTCTCAGTGCCAGCTTAATATTCAGAATTATCAAAGTGATAACTCTGATGGCTCACCACTGCTTTCTCACGCAGTTGATTGCTGGGTGTTTGTTTCAGGAGACTTAAAGTGACGGATCATTTTTTTTAGAACAGAAATAGACTTCTTTCTTGTCGCCGCGTTTGATGGATATCGGTTATGGTTTGGCTGGCTGGCAGGATACACAACACGTCGGCGTTGGGCCAGAAACAATACACCGTTCTCTGTGCACTGCTGGACACTCCTTAACAAATGAAGTTTGGGTGGGCTGAACACGGGCAATGTGAACTGAAGGAATTCAGAACAGCGAGGGCTGAATTTTTCCATTGCCCCCACGTTTTATTGATGAAAATGGCTTTATGAATGATTAAACACTGTAAATATGGACGGCAGTAATTAGGTTGACATTTCAGTTTAATTGAAACCAGAATGCGTTTGTGAGGTGGGTTGCCTTGGAAACATTGACATTATATTAGCGACGGCGTAATACAAGTATGGTTTTTAGTGGGGTTTTTTTCCGCAAGTGGAGCGCAGACACTCTAAACAAGATGTCCTCTCTGCATAGAGCTAAGTAGGTCACAGGCTCCGTCGAGCTCTGCGGGTCACATATGCGTCTTAACCTATAATTAAAATCGATTTCTAAGTTTGTCGCCGTTTTCTCATTAATCTCATTTTAATATATTGTCATTTGCCTGGGTGAGGGTGATGCAATAGCAAAATAACCAAGCACTACAGTGAAAACAATTTCCCTGTTGTGTATTTCAGCCACTAAAATACCCATCATTCCAGCCTGACAAGTTAATGTTTTGTTTCCCTGCTTATGGGACGTCATGTCGACACAATGTGTAAATTATCGTAGCCACTGTCAGAGCCATTAAGTTGCACACAGTTCTCGGTTATTTGTGTTTTTCTAATTTCGTCAGTGACTCTGCCCTGAAAAGCCTCGATATTGCCAGTCGTTGTTTATTGCAATGCTCCTCTTTGAATTGGAGCAAATTAAGATCCTCATTATTTTATTTGCTGGATTGAGACTCGTTAATGATCTTTCAACAAATTAAATAACCTTTGGGCATGGGAGGATTAATTAGATGAAAAGAATCATTTCCTTAATCTTTTTTTTTTTTTTCTAAATGTTTTACATCTTGATGGGTACTAACATTTGAATTAGTTTTCATTTTAACTGCAGATCCTGGTATTTGCAACACTGAATCAAGGTTGAAAACACGCGTAATTACTTAAAAAGAACAATCAATGGAGCAGAGCCATTTTGAAGACTCGTGGGGTGGGGGGTGGGGGGGGGGTACCTCACACTTTTTTCTTTCTCTGAAGCCTTTTCCCCCAAACATAACTGATTTATAAACTTTATTTTATCAGGGGAGAGTTTTTCATCATATTTGTCATGGTTTTGTGGTCCAGGAACTGTATCTCTGGTCATGTTTCACTTTTAGATGCCTCCAGCGCTTAGCGCAGTAAATATTTAACTCTTCTAAACAAGATGTGAAGTTCAAATAAGAACGCCCGTAGAGAGGCAGTGTTTGAAGCATGAATCACAAATCAAATCTGCACCGTAAATGTCTCCCCAAATAATTCACCACCTTGGGTGGCGGATATAAATCCGCAGTACACATTCTGGGGATAAATAGGCCATGTTTGTAAAGACGGTGACATCAGTTACTCCGTGACTTTGACTTTGGGTCACTTTGAATTTGATTCCGGCCTAATTGTGGTTTGGCTGAATTTGTCCTGTCAAAAGTAAAGAACCCCAACAAGCATGAAAAGGCTGTGTCACCTTTCCCCTATAACTTCATACATGTTATAATGGTAATGTAAATGCATACTAGACCAGTGCAGAAGAGACATTCTGCTTTTGTAAACCTTTTACCTTGTGTTCCTTACATTTGCATGGTTTACAAAATTTAAGTTTTGCAAAACATCTCCCAGATAGTTATTCATGTTGCATCATTTAGCTTGTAAAACACCGTCTACCCAGGGTTCACATTTTACATAATTCTGTGGTGAATACTCTTTACAAGACAAAACAAGCACCTCATGCAAAATGTAGCCCTTGCTTGGTTAGTTTTCGGGGAAATATCTGTAAGCCTCTAAGTCCTACATTGCTCGAGTAAAAACAGCCTCTCTGACATTCAGTGTGCTGGGCAATCGGAACAGATGGGTGAAAACAACCACCTCACAGGAGTCAGACTTAATCTATAGATGTGTTCTTTTTGAGCACATATAGCTGGCATACAGCAGGGGCAGTGTTTGTAGCATTGCAGCATACAGATTGTACATTTACAATGCGCATGTTCATTAGTTGCTTTTGCAAAACGTGCAGCGAGTGCATGTAGTACAGAAGTGAAACACTAATAAACCATTCTGTTTGCAAACGTGAAGTTGTCTTTGATCCAGCAACTACAACTATTATAATGTAACCAGTGAGAGAATAAACCAGATTAAACTTTGCATTTGAATGGCTGTTTTTTTTTTTGGGTATCAGTGATAAAAACATACTTGAAAAAGAAAACAAAAACTCCTTATTACTGAGTTAGCTGTGTTCCTATATTAGCCATCTCTCAGGGAAATTATTTGAAACGGCGAATATGCGAAAGCGAAGCCTTTTCTTTCTCTTTTCCATGTGGTTATTGGAACTCGCAACACAACTTTTAGCAAAAATGCTTTTGCCTGACTGCTCTGCTTTAAGTAATGGCACTCAAGGGAAGGCTATACCCTTCCTGATATACGATACCTTGATGCTCACAGAGGTTTATAGTAAATGGCAGGTTATGTTAAATGGTTGAGTATGTTAAAGAGTTGGGTATTGAATATTAAACAATTTTCTATATCTTTTTCTCAAGAAAATGTCTGCATTCGGACTAGAACTACTCACTGATACACAAATAAAATCATTTGCATAACCATGTGTATGATCAGTATGGGCTTCTATTTACCTTGAAAATATAAATGGTTTAAACTCTTAAGAAAAAGCATTAGAAGATGTTGCTTGATTTTTTTCCTCCCTTGATTTTCTTTTTACAGACATTTGAAAAGGCAGTGACGTTTTTAGTAAAATATCCACTTAATAGTCTGTTTGTTGCTGTTACTGCAGTCAGTGGGTATCAATATCTTCATTTGTCTTCTGCTTATTTTCTTAATCAGCTTCACACTAGCACTCTTCTCCAAAGGCATAAGAATAAGAAAGAGATTAGCCTACCTAATAAGAATTAGCCTACCTATCCTCCTCTCTTTGCAAATTGAATTAGCAAACTATGTTCTTAAATAAATCAAAGAAAATACAATCACATACCGAAGCCTTTAAGTCTTCTTCATGCACCCTTCAGGTTTGTTTGTGTTGAACCTAAATGGCAATTTATTTTAGTTTTGTAAAATCTGTAATCATTTCTCAGAAGCTTTCCACGTGCTAATGTGATGTGCATTCTGGGATATTGAGACATAATAAGGGGACTGCTGGGACAAGTGAGATTTACACTCAGTTTCAACTAAAATGTTAAGAAATATTTATACATTTATTAATATTTATTTATATTAAGAATGGGATTAAATAATTCACGACAGCCACCATACTTTGTTTTAAGGCTCAGGGAGACCAGAAGAAAGTGACGTGTTGCAGGCAGTTTTAAAATTAAGCTTCCACTCATCAATCATGCTTTAGGGAGGGCAGATTTCACACGGTAACGTTGAAGCGTCCGCTTCTCTGCTGTGGATACACTCTCAGAAAAAAAGGTACAAAAAGTACCTGAAAAGGTACAAATGCTTGTCACTGGGGTGGTACCCAAAAAGGTACATAAAATTGTAACCCTAGCCCGAAATACATAATTTGTAAATTTTTTGGTTGTTGGTACCTTTTGGAAATTTATTCCTTAAAAAAAAATAAAAATGTACCTTTATTTCTGAGAGTGTTCCTTATCCTTTATATCTATATAAAGTAAGGGAAGGCAACATTATATTGAAAATGTTCTGTGAAGTTTCTGTGACCTTTAATCAAAAATAAATAGTCCATTGGATTTCACAATGTACTATTTATTCTTCAGCACCTAGGTTCCCTTCTGTGCTTTCCTGCCTTTTAACTTTTGTCCATGCAGCATTATTGGAAGCAAACCATTTTTTATTAAAGATGGTATATATTGTAAGATATGTGGGCAGGCCCAGGTTTTCAACCCCAGGATGCATGTTCTAAACGCAGTGCAGAAAGCACTCCCCGCACACAGTGGCAGTCGTTGGAGATATTGGCCGCATTACTGTGCAGCACATTAGTTTTGGCGGCGGCGGCGGCGGTAAGGGTATGGAGAGTGCGTGTGATAGGCAGCGGGATTAAAGCACTCGTTCCCGAGCGCGATACAATTAACACAGTCTGCACAGAAATCCTATTAGACAAGTGTCAGAGAATTAAGCAGAAAAAGGAATATGGAAAAAAAAAAAAAAAAACCCCGTCTTGACCCGTCTTTATTAGATTCTGTCAGAGGGAACTAAGAAGATTTGGGACGCGTGCATCAATCACGGCCAGTATTCAAAGATAAACCCATTACTTGTAACTTATGAGAGAAAATGAAAGCCGTTCTCTTTGGTAGAGGGAATGTTCGTCCTGTTGTAGCGTGGATCCACTGCTCACCGGTGAAGGAAGCTGATTAATGGAAGACACAGGGGCCGGCGCGCAGAGAGGAGAGCCATTTCCTGCACGACGGCGCCACGACTGGGAGGCAGCGAGCCCATCTCCTCGTTTCGGCTCCGTTGTCTGCATCGATATTTATTCGGTGGGGTATTTGAGAGCGGAGCGCGCCGGGGGGGGCATGGGTGTGTTCGGCCGCTCCTCTGCGGTATCCCGCGTTACGCCACATCTCTGGGATTGATCGCGGCGTGGCTCCTCCATTTAGCCCCCTGCTGGCCCCTGGCTGCCTTGCAGGACAGTACGGACAGAGGGACACAGGGCCCCCCCATGCACAGGCCATACAGAGGGCACACCCTCTAACCCCGCTCCCTGTTCCCTCATTTAGGCCTGATTGTTTCCACATTGTGTTTCCTGTATGGCTGAAAGGTTGATTGGATGCTGCCCCAGTGGGCATCGCTGGCATTGGTGAATTCCTCAGTGAGTGGGTGGGGGTGGGGGTGGGGGGGGGGGGGGGGGGATGCCCTGAACAGCGCAGTGTACAAGACCTGTTGGGACATTGCACAGGAGTATTGGGGTAGTATAGGACTATTGGGTGAGCTATACGGTATATGGTGTGATATAATATTATAGGGTGTGGTATAGGAATATACAGTACCCTCCACTATTATTGGCACCCCTGGTAAAGGTAAAAGGGGTTATACAAAATTCTCCGTTTGGTGAATTAAATTAATCTCACACTGAAAAAATTTGAAAAAATCCAACCTTTAATTGAAGTAAATTTATTATGAAAAAAAAAAATCCCTCATCAAGAAATAATTGTTTTTAACAAATCCACATGTGCCACAATTATTGGCACCCCTGCATTTATATATAGAAAAAAGTAATCATTTTTACTATTTGGTCGCATATCCTTTGCATGCCATGTCTTCCTGATGTCTGTGACCCAACAACATTAAAAGACTCTTGATATCTTAATTTCTGGTACTGTAAATTTCTGGTATAAAATAATTCTGTATATAAATGCAGGGTGCCAATAA
This sequence comes from Synaphobranchus kaupii, assembly GCA_029718625.1. Lineage (NCBI taxonomy): Eukaryota > Metazoa > Chordata > Actinopteri > Anguilliformes > Synaphobranchidae > Synaphobranchus > Synaphobranchus kaupii. The sequence goes on along the minus strand of CM056383.1, from coordinate 882,989 downwards.
TTGTGGCACGTGGTTTTGTTAAAAATAATTTAAAAAAGAATTTCTCATAAATTAACTTAAATTAAAGGTTGGATTTTTAACCCTTTATTTATAACCCTTTTTACTCATCTTTACCAGGGGTGCCAATAATAGTGGAGGGCACTGTATATGGTGTGTTATAAGATTATAGTGTATGAGGTGTGGTATAGGAAATATAGGGTGTGCCATCAGAATATAGCGTGTGCTATAGGAGTATACCCGCCCCCTTTTTTAAAAGCTTTCTTTGATTGAATGTACTCCATGCACTTTGAGCTACAACAGTTGTATGAAGGTTCCATTATAAATGGTTATTATTATTGGCATATAAATATATACCAATATATATTATTGGTAAATTGTATTTAATTTTTGTTATAGTATAATGTAGAACATCTTGGTACTGTGCTGATCATCTTGGCAGGAAAGGAGACCAGACCAGCAGCTCTAGTTATTAATGGCTTTTCACTCAGTGCTATTTATTAATTGCATCAGCTTGAAACCCACCACCATCCACTGTTTTATGTATCAGCGGTTGCATAAAGAGACTTCAATTTAGGAGATTATATTAATACAAAGATACGATTTCTGATAGCCACTTACAGTAACAAGACCATATTGAGTTTCTATCATAGATCGCCCCCATGACAGATTCATTCGTTCTGTCGTGTTTTTTTTTGTTGTTTTTTTTCCTTTGCCTGTTGAACTGTGCACTTCACCCAATGGATAGATGGATTTGCGACGGGAAATATTTTTTTTCTCTTCCTCTTCTCGTTTCAAATTAACATTGCTTCAACTTCTTAATCAAACAGCGTTCCAAAACGAGCAATTTGCCGGCTGTAATTGGCCGATCCCGCTCTAGATTTTTATTAAATACGTGGTTCTACACATTCGCCTTTTTATGTTAAATGTTCCACCAGGGGAAACTGAAATCATTACAAAAATTGCATCGTTACACTTGCATGCCAACTCCAATTAGGGACATTTACATATACAATGAGCTTTTAGATAGCGGCTCAGGCAGAGGCACATTGGACTGCCGGCTATAGGATGACATGTAATTCATTTCGGCTCCAAGGAGTCCTGAAGGCGAAAGTTAATTTCCTAAAATTAAACTTACCATATTAGCTGAAAGATTTATGTTAATCTGACTGGTGGGTCTCTGCGGCATCAGATTTTTTACAATGCTCACGGCCGTACAGCATGTGCTGAGAGAAGTTTTATTATTAGCGGTATTACTCTGCTGCCTGCCTGCCTGCATAACTGCGACACCAGGCAGCGTTTATGGCGTGCTGGGGAGTGGGGGATGGAGTGATTGTTTTGTCGAGCTACATGTTCACTGAATTGACAAGTCTTGTATTACCAAGGCTGGTTAAAGGATAATGGCTGGTTTCTGCTTCCGCTAAGCTATTAGGGCTAAGCGCTGTCCTGCAGCGGGTCTAGCCGTGGGAAGGGTTACGGCAACGGATTCTCACAATGGAAAACGAGGCCCTTGGTCTCCCCTGAGCTGGTCAAAGCTGGGGGCAGTTACCTCAGGGTCTACCTTCGTCTATGGTATTCCTGGCTTTGGGAAGCCATGGCCTTTACAGTGGCCTCAGGGGTTTCTTGTGAAGTGTTTCCTCTTTTGAAGCACTCTAGTTTCAGGTACAGGGTATGAAATTTACTTTTTCACCCACTGACCAGAGTGGCTTATGGATTCTAAAAATCACCAGCCATTTTCAGCATTTCACCAGCCGCATTACCTTTTGCAATATAACACAACCTGGTTGGTTACCCGCCAAAGTGGCTGCTAGAGTAGAAAATCTTACCAGCCACGATCAAAATTTTACCAGCATTTGATTGGTGGCTGGTGTTCAGGTAAAAGGGGTGTATTCCTCCATCGCTCCCGCACTGAGCGGTGTGCTCTTCGCCGCGGAGTCCACCGTCTCCTGGCCCGCGTTCGGCGAGCCTGCCGGAGGAGCTCGCGAAAGGACTAATGGTGAAGGACTAATGAGCATCTTTATTATCCCCCCCTCTCAGACTGGCGACCGCTGCAAGGTCATTTCGCTCGGAGCGAGCCTGCCGTCCGGCCCGCTTCCCTGACGGCCAACGATCTTCCTGTCAGCGGCGAGTCTGCACACGACCCTCAGGGTCAGGATCTAACGCCCTCCTGTCAGGGACCTGCAGGGGAGGAGGCAGATGGTGACGGCCGCACGCATTTTTTCCGCGCCAACGTTTTTACGCGTCCTAGACCCGCCGCGAGACGCGGCGGGGCGATGCTGGCAGCGCGGGCGATGGGAGCGGTGGTGGTGGTGGTGGTGGGGGGGGGGGTTTAGGCGGATGTTCGGCAGCTGCGGACGGTTGAAGCATGCCGGTCATCAATTTTAACGAGAGGATTCCATTACGGCCCCATCAAATGGAGGCTGCTCAGACCCCAGGGCTTTGGAGAGACGTGGACACAAACAGTGCTTGTCTCGTCGAATCAGCACTCGGAGCAAGAAAAAAGACAGCGGGTCCGTACGCAGCCGATGAGCATGACGGAGCTAAAGATCCTCTGCTGCGGCCGTTTCCTTCCTGCCTCAGTATTGACAATGTTGCGCTAACCTGTCAGGTGTTGAAAGATTTATGATCTCTTTGCAGAGATTTTGTGCTTTTTAGAATGTGAATGGCCCTTGAATGGCATGTCCTCTCGCTTCTCAACGTATAAACCTCAGGAAACAAAAGAGGATTTTTTATTTTCTTAAATAAATTTGGCGCCGGGGCTGAGCGTGTCCAATTCCCACCCCAATTTGGAATGGCCAATTGTCTGCAACCGCAGCTGCATACATTGACCGAACCCCACGGCCGATTTGGGAGAATGTAGATATCCGCGGTTTTCCTCAGAAACACGTCGCATCTCAGTGTTTCCCCTAGATTTTTTTTCAGGCCGGGCGGTGAAAGTGCGCCATTTTGCGTAGAGGCGGAAACTATAATTACACCCTCATAATATCAGCGCTGCCATTGAAAATTTGAATTAGGCCTAACGGGAAACCGAAGCTGTTTTGGCAAGGGTTTTTCCAGATGCTATTTTGATCATTCCCGCATTCTGTGGTAAGGGAAATATTGCAGCTACATAAAAAAAAAAAAAAAAAGATTATATATATTAAAAAAAAAGAATAATATAAATTTTTTTTTTTTTCATTAAAATTATTTATTTTCCCTCTTGTCCAAGCCGGGCGGCACGTGAGATAATGGTAGGGGAAACACTGCATCTTAACCGAATGAACCATCCAGCAGCCAAAACAAAACATTTTTTATAAAGAAACGAAACATGTTGTCTGAGTACCGTTTATTCTGCCTATTATAGGAATTGTAATAATTGCTTTAGCTCTTTGTATCTCATATAGCCATCGGTATGAAGTTTGTGTCGAGAAATATTCACTGCATCTGAGTCATTTTCCATTTTTACATATTTTTGCTGACATCTTGCGTCATTATCCGTTCCGGCACTTATGCGTGTGTGTTTTATGCTTAGCGTGCTACACTGTGGAACGGAGTTGGACTTGAGGAAAACAAGAGCGAGAAAATTTCATTGTTTTCCCCGAGTAGCCTATGATGCGCTACATTTCTCAGAATATGAACAAATTGGATCCCACAAGCTTTGTTTTAATTCAAAATTCGGAAATAGTTCATTGTTATGGAGAATCGCGGGAAGCATCGCAAAACATTCAATAGCTAAAGTTTGGTTTATAATAGTCTGAATGTTGAAGGTTGACTAGAATGTGAGAAGGCCTTCGTTTCGCTACACTCTCTGAGGAATATTGACGTTCTACCGGATTCTGTCTTATACTGCTTCCTCCTCATGCTTGGTAAGCTCTCACTAAGAGCATTGCTGTGTTTCACCAGAGCCCGTTCCCGCACAGACTCCTCATCGCAGGTAAAGACATGCCGGAATCCCCCTCTTGGGATAAAAAAAAAGGTGGCAGTCTGACGTAACGACGGACGCGGGCGAGGGGAAAAAAATAATAAAAATACGAGTGTCAGAAAATGTCCAATTTGCAGTGATCCTGAGCCGGGATTAGAGGGTTGAGGCTGGCTTTCCTTGGGAAACCGAGAGAGAGAGAGAGAGATGCTTCTGGGGTGAAGATTTATTTACATTCAGAGGGCTATTACTGGTGACCTTGCAGTGCCTGAGAAGCTCGTGTAAACTAAGGCCTAATAAATCAACTTTAACAAGCTAGCTTCCTGCCTGCAACCCACTGGTGCAGCCCCGGCACCACACGCAGTATTAATCTGAGCTGTCCGTAGAGGATACCTGTAGATTCTATTTGCTTGATTGCATTCCATGAGAAGCGAGGGCCATATAATTGCTCGGTGCAGAGCGTCTCTCCTCCCTGACACACACGGTCCTCACAATCGGCATTCAGCGGTCTCTCGGCTGGCAAGGGCCAGATTGTGGACAAGAAGGAGCCATTTTCACTGGAAGAAAGCATAATTAAACGGATTTGTCAGTTTTTAAAAAAAGAAAATCACATAGGACTTTTAATTAGAAATTCACAAGGTATGTGAAATGAGGAGTCCAACCTATTCGTAGAGCTGTCCGCGAAACAAAAACCCAAATAATAATTGCACAGAATTAACATTTATTGCATTCAAGTAACACATATACCTGTATATGTGTGTGTAAGAAAGATTTAATTGGGTCAATTACTTGTATACAGTGTATATATAGCATATATATATATTGTGACTGAATTTTGTATGTACAAATGCTGTCGCTAGACTGAGTGTTCTTTTTCCACATGCATGCAGTACAGCAGCTTGTCCCTTAGTGGATTTGTGCTGGAATAAGACACAGCCACTGTATAACACGCCATTGTTGTGCCTTGTCTCAGCACTTAAGGGCTGATTCATGCAAATGTTGTTGTGACAGCCTGTCACTCAGAGAGGCCAGTGCTGGCAGGCGGTCAGCAGCGGGTCCCGCGCAGTCACATGACCCGCAGCCGCCCAGCGCGGTCGCCGCATTCAGGCGTGTTCATCGAAGGATGGATGCCGTCGGACACATAGAGTACCTTGTATAAGAGACGTGGGTAAACCGGAGTGGGTGACGGAGGGATGGGGAGCGGGGGGAGTGGGGGTTGCAGTGGCTGTAGACGTAACAGAACACCAGGAAAAAACAGAAACCCCATTGATGTCTTGTTTTTGGTGCCGCTGCAATTTAAACGCACGACACGGTGAATATCAATGGAGCCTCTGTGGGTGATGGGAAACAGAGATGTCACCCTGTCACAGTGTGATGAAAAGCACTCTCAGATGATGTGGCATGTCTCCCCCCCCCCCACCCCGTCTAAGGCTCCCCTTCGTGCTCATTCTCCTCCTCACATCTCACATGGTCTTTGGTGCAGGACAGCGAGGATTTGTGTGTGCCCCCTCCCGGGTGTAGGAACGTGCCACAGAAAAGGCCATTGTCCCTCGTATTGTTGGCAACAGAGGGGCAGTGAGGCCCGGTGGGTGGGGGTTTGGGGGGTGGGGGGGGGGGGGTGGGGGGGCGAGGGCTCGACCCCCCCGGCCTGTGCTGAAAGCGCGGACCACCTCACCTGCTGTGATCTCCCGCTGCGGTCTGTGAAAAGCCCTCCAAATGCACCGACCGTTTCCCGAGTGGGGCCCGAGGCCCGGCCTCTCTTTAATTATTGAACGACAGACCGTGGACGAACCGTTCCTGAACGCAGACGCGCCCGAACCCCACTCCGCAAAACCCAGGAGCTCTCTTCAGAGTGTGTTTTAAAAACAACGAAGGATGCACTGCACCCTGTCTAGAGAATCGCTGGGAAAGCTGAGGGTCTGTTCCCTAACTTCCCTTTCTTGCTTTTTGTGGATAAGTACCAGTCCTGGTTGTGCCGATCTTCTAGCATAATGCTATAGTCTAGCTCTACCTGTTCTCCTCTTAGTTCAATATGATGATGTTCTGCACAAATATAGTGTAAATATATAATACTGTCAACCAGGGACTTACCTCCTCGTGCCCATAATCTTGTGTTTTATATTCTTTGGTTGTAACTTAAAGATTTGCATTTCATTCCAGTAGATGAGTACATTCTGATGCATTAGTCTCATTGAAGTAATTTCCCCCTGATGTTTCCCATTGAAAATAAAATTTTCTATTCACATCTCTATAATTGATTGTAATATGCAAAATTGATACTGAGGGTTTAAAGGGAATTCTTAGAATGCGTCGCTCCTTTTGAAATTCAAAATTGGCCCACACTGCATTGTAGCGGTTCCTCAAGTCTCCAGTGTTGTTCATATATCCAATCAGACCTGCTTGACAATCCCATGTCTTGTCTTGTGGAAAAAAACAAAAAAAACACCTTGCACATTGTTATGGTATTAATTACGATGCCGATCAAACACAAAGATCTTCTATGGCTATGTGGTTATAGCGCCTTGTCGGAATTTCCATTTAGATTGAAATGTATGATCATGGCATCTTGATCGGCGTCCTAATGAGTTCCCCCCTTTGATAAGTGTCTGGTTTACTCATCACAATTTGTTTAGGTCTGAAAACACACTTTCCTTACTACACACGATTGCTTAGTGTTATAAATGATTATTGTTTTGTTTTTTCTCTATCTTGGGTTGAAATAAATGCATTTCTTTTGTCACAGAATTTGTATTAAAAGACATTGTTATTGAAAAATTGAGTGGAAAGTGCCCTACACTATGAAATTTCGCAACAGCTCGTAATAATAATGGGACCGTGGCAGTTCGTGTTGAATTATGGATTGCTCTGCTGTGATTGGATGAGGTCAGACCCTTGGCACTTGGACTTAATAATTTACAGGCCATATTATGATGGTTATAATTGCATTGGCAAGGCATCTTTTTTTGTCAAAAAGAATAAATAGAGGAATATCGAATACTTAAGGCCCTTTTTTTTTTTTAAGAAAAAATATATCTTATAAATGATCTGACGTTGTTTTATTGTTCAGCCTATTGCTGAACATGTAACCAGTCAAATTTTACAAACCCCCTTGTCTGTTTGGATAGTCATTTTAATATAATGCCAGTGGTCCCATTGGAGGGAAATCCATACACAGACCATACCGCCCATTTTAATATCTTGCTCTGGCTTAACTTACATCCCACAGCCTGTGACAGCAAACAGTCAAAGCTCCACAAAGGTATAAATTATTCTGGTTATCTTCAACAGATGGGAATAATTTTAAACAAAGGCAGTGCATCTCCTTAAGGTGAAAGAAGGTGTGGGGGTTAGCATTTTCCAATTATCTCTGCACCATTCATAACAACCATGTACGCTGATGGAATGCAGGAGTCTGTCCATCTATCAAACAGAGCTATTCCATTGGCGAAATGAGCTAGCTGCATGGATCCGGGTTTATTAAAGGAATTCAAACATTGCAGCCAACAAACAGACAAGACAAAAACAAAGCAAGCTAAGATACGTGGAGCTACAGGCTTGGATCCAGGTTTTTACCAATCCTCGACATGGTGTTTTGTTTGCTGGTTCAAACCCTACATACCTCTCTTATGCGACAAACTGTGACCAAAGCAGGGAAGATCTTCACATGTATTTGTTGTTGAAACAAGGTTGGTTATTTCCAGTTCTCAAAAAGTGTTTCATGAGATTATGATGAAATGGGATTTGGTACATTTATAGCAAATGTTATGAATATACAGTGCTATTTCAGTGAAGCTTGAAAACTGTTGATTGGACTGGATTTGGACCTTCACATTTCGCTGTTTGGTGCATTCTTACCGCCATCTTAATAAATGAATGACTGTGAGGAAGGGGAAAAAAACAACTAGATTTCATTATCAGGAACTGTCAAAAATAAACACAGAAAATGAAAGCTCAAAGGTAGCATAAGCTCCATTTTTACAACATAATCTAAACCAATATTGGGTCTGTTTTTCCGTAATCCCATAAGTGTCTTCATTCAAATCACACTATAGCAGGGGTTTTCAAAGTTTTGGTGACTGAGGGCCAATTAAGGGAGCCTGCATTGGATGGAGGGCCGCACAAGAAAATAAATATGCTCATGAAATCTAAATCCAAAACCGTCCATTCATTTTAATTCACAAAATGTTTTCGAGGGCCACACTTTGAGAACGCCTGTACTAGAGAGTCACACATGCACACCATACTTTTGACGTTTTGTCCTGATGTTTAGCTGAAGATGGAAATGGGTAATGATGGTGAAAGACTCACTTATGGCCTGTTATTTTAAAATGTATTTTTAATTCAGTGCTTATTTGGCATAAGACCATCCCAGTCTGTGGTCTGGTGCCCTTGCTTGTCCCATCCAAGCATTGACCAAACCAAAGTCATCATAAAGATATGCGGAATGGTATCTGCTTAGTTACTATGCGATTGTCAAACATCAAAGCAAATCTTAGTAAACAACATTTGTCATCTTTGCTGGAAACTTGAGTGAGCTAGAGTCTAAGAAATAATGACTTTTACTTTCCTTTCATCCTTCTGCACTGCATTAAGAAAACTAGCAACATTATATTTAATTAGGCCAATTATGCCTACATTTTCAGAACATAAACAAGTGGACCAAAATAATTTTAATGGTGTTCAAGATGAAAATAATTAGAACTCCCAAGTGCACGAGAGAAGCACAAGCAGAGCCCTAACTCAAAAAATGTCCTTTTAATAACAAGCTACAGTAAACTGCTTTAGCATTGTCACTAGCCTATTTTAGCATGTGTATGATTATGTCTGAAACCATTCCATTAGAATGCTACTTTTTATTTAAAATTTTGACTCTTTCCAAACACGGGATTACCAGCATGGCAAATTTGTTTTATCTCTAGAAACCCAGCAGTGATACCCCATTGTCCCAGTTTTAAACTATTAGATCTTCGGGACGCTGTTATACTCTGCAGAGAACATAATGACTGTTGATTTACCAGTGTCTAGCCTTTCTCGTATGTTTTAATCCGGTAAAGATAATGGCACCGCGATGCCTACGTGCTCCGCACGGCGATCTTTATTTCCTCGCGTATGTGACGCTCTGAGCCGCGTGTTTGCTGTAGCGTACTGTCCACTCGTTTCTCCGCTGATCTACCTCACCAATTCCCCTTGTCTGTTCGAGGGGTATTCATTCCGGAGCCGTTACGCTGGATGGAATTGTTTTCGTCTTGACAGCGTGAGCAAAACTCCTTGGCATTGCGGTGTGATGGAAACAACCTCATTAACGTATCCCTTCAAGTCAGAAAAAGCCAGCAACGTGTTTGTGCATCTCGTTTAGACTATATGCTTCTCTCCTGTTATTCTAGAAAGGTGACAAACGGTGAACTATCTCCTCAGCAAGTATGGGGAAAATACGACTAAGGGTGAAAGAATAGACCAGTTTTAAAACGCATTTCTTTTTGACAGGAATTCCACCATAGTACTTACTTGGGTAAATGCCATAAGTAATGGTTAACTGTAAATGTCACTGTGGAATTGACCTAAATAGCTGGTATGGACGAGATTTTGTCTTGCATAGATTTGACAGAAATATTAAGAAATTACAGGTGAACGGAACCCAGCTTGGGTAAATGGGTAAATATTTAATTTCCAGTTTTGTGATATTTGATTTACCCTTGAGCAAGGCACTACTCACCCCAATCTGCTAAATTGTTATCTTTGGTGCTTAGGATTCCGTGGATGTCTCTGCCTAAATATAGTTTTATGTTTCAGAACAGTTCTTCATTATGAGAAACATGATGCCGGCAGCGGTATTGGGCCACCCTTTATTGTGAACAAGCTCATACAAAACGGAATACAAAAATGACTTGATATCCAGGCTCTTACTGTAAGTAGCTGGCTACAGTGCTGCTATTTTTAGCATGTTGCCTGCTAGCACTGATTCCATATTTATCCTGAAATTATTGATTTGGAATGACTGACAGATGATGAACAATTCCAGATCCTTATAGTTGGTCCACGCATGTTTTTGTAACCAAGTTCAGAGACAGTTTGAATATGGAGGGAAGAATGCAAAACAGTGTGGCTTTCCTGATAGACAGTTTCTTTTAAATCAAGGATTTGATTTAAAGCCAGCTTTTTAGTTCCTCAATTTCTATAGTTCATGTTCAAATACATGTTGCTAATAATTTAAAAAAGAAGGAAAAATCCTCAACCGCTATATGACTATATATATTGGGTCTATAAGGTAAGCTATAAATTGAACACCCCTTCCTCTGCCTCAAGACTTTACATGTCTATGTATTCAGGACATTTTAACACGCATGTAAAATATGTTACGTTTGTTAAAACAATAAGAACACATATTGGAGTAGTGTCAACTGATGCAAACATTATGTGTTCAATTTAAAACTTGAATTTTGTTTTGATGTGTACGTATCAGTGTGCATCCACTGATGTACTGCGCAGATAAAATAAACAAGAGAGTGCACGTTTGTTCCGCATTTCACAATGCGATCGCCACAAACCTCTGTACAGCAGACCGTTAATGCTAAGGAACAGTGGTGTTTGCTAAAGGTGTGTGTTGACAGCATTGTCTGGTCTTGTACACTGTGTAAACCTGCTAGCAAGTGGGTAGAGAGTCGATGCCTAAACCCCTTCTGCAAGTTGAGCCAGAGGGATGTTCATCATTTGCTGGCCTGTTTATTGTGATCAGCGCAAACAACTTAAAACAATTGGCTTTACGAAGTTGTTATACTTCAGGCCCAGTGGCTACAGAGCTCCATTGTGCCTTGTCTGTTTCATTAGCTTTTAAGGACGAGACGGAAAACAAAATAATGAGGTTACGCTCCACAGCTGATAATAAGAAAAAAGATGTTATTGCTCTTGTAGAGGACTTAATCTCCAAGACAGGTTTAAAGAAGCTAATGGGAATAGCTCATGCAAAACTAAAGAGACATTTCTTTGCAATAAACTCCATTTGGTGCCATATTTCAGTTGAGAAAAAAAGAAGTCAACATGTTATATGCTCATGAAATCGCATACCCTGAAGCAAGCCATTTTACAAAGTAGTAACCCATAAATACAAATAACTTCGTTCTCTTTAAAAAAAAAAAAAAAGTCTCGTTAACACATTCCTGTTCATTGAGTTGCTTTCGTGGAGTTAAAACTCAGAAGTAGCCTATTTGAAAATTGAACCTCATGTTGCGGCATTATTTTCATGTATAGAATTCGATCCAGCAATTCCAAATTTTACAGTTGTTTTTGAAACTAAATAGTAAGGAAGGAATGTGGCTTATTCAACTATACGGCTGTACTGTACAGTTATTGAACTGTAGACAAAGGACATATATTCAGATAAGAAGCTTTACTGCTACATGGTCAAGTTTTGCTTCTGTCCTGTAAAGTCCTAATTTATTTTGAAATTAATTATATTCTCATGTAAATTATGTCTCCACGGTGTTGAGTTTTTTTTTTTAAATGTTATGGTGGGGACAAAGCAATCCTTGGTGGTGTCAGAGAAGAACTCACTTTACAGCAAATTGAACCAACTGAAGATGCCTTTTGATCAAACAAACTTTAACAATGTAGTCAATGTAACATGGCTAAGAGAAGGCTGTACATTTGTAAGGCGTAAAGGATCTGTACATGCAGCTCGCTAATGGCCGTTTCCTTTTTTAATAAAGCCTTTACGGAGCTGGAAGCCGCCTGCTCGTGGTGTCACAACCCTCTTTTTCTGTATTTTAATTAGGACGATCCAACTGAGATTGGAACGGCGGAGGCTTCAGGGGGTCCCACACCCCCCCGATTGCAGCCCAGCAGTAATGGCCGCACCTGGCCATTATCCAGAGCCTCAGCCTGATCGGCCCAAACGTGATCCCCCTCGACTCCGCGGCTTAAAATAACCCAGGTTTCCTTCCGCGCGGGGCACGTAAGTGGAAATCTTAGCCACGGGGGCTGGGATTAGAGGCGGTGGCGGCGGCACCCACCCATGCGCAATTTTCACTCTTCCCGATTCCGTGCGCGGAGGAATTATTGGAGCTGTCGCATGTAATCGTGGGCCCCCGTGTAATCTCTCCCTGTCCCACAGGAGAACACATCTTGATCTTAAGTGGGCCAGACTTCCGGAATAGCCCTGCATGGCCTTGTGGATACAATGTGAGGTGTGATTTTGGCGGGACCGTCGGGAAATTTGGTCACACGTGCAGTCATGCAGATTGAAATGCACGCGGCTCCATTCTACATTTTTCCAGCTGATCCAAAACCGAAATGTTTTTATTTATGTTTATTTTGGTTGTAGTCCTCAATGCTGTTTCTGAATTGCCTCGCCTGCACTGTGAATGTGGTGACAAATCATTGATCCAAGTATCTTGTTTTTGGCACCACCTCAGTGCAGTGTGTGGCCTTAGATTGGACGGGCTGAAATGAACATCTTGCTCATTTGAATACAGGAGGAAAAGCCGTCTGCTTTTAAGAAATTCACCAAAGGCTGACTTGTGAGACGTCCCAACAGTTTTCTTCTTTATTCTTGAATAAGTTGTTTCGTCTTCATCTGCTTCTTTTTCATCATGAGAATACATAACGTGGTTATTGTTTTATACATACCCCTCTCCCCGCTGCTCTCCAAATTAGGCTCCTAGAGAGAGAAGGGGTTTAGGCACAACAACTTTAGTATCTCATCTCTCCCAATGGTGGAGATGGGGATATGGGGTCCTTTAGTATCTCTCCCAACGGTGGAGATTGGGATATGGGGTCCTTTAGTATCTCTCCCAACGGTGGAGATGGGGATATGGGGTCCTTTAGTATCTCTCCCAACGGTGGAGATTGGGATATGTGGTCCTTTAGTATCTCTCTCAGCGCTGGAGACAGGGATATGGGGTCCTTTAGTATCTCTCCCAGCGGTGGAGACAGGGATATGGGGTCCTTTAGTATCTCTCCCAGCGGTGGAGACAGGGATATGGGGTCCTTTAGTATCTCTCCCAGCGGTGGAGACAGGGATATGGGGTCCTTTAGTATCTCTCCCAACGGTGGAGATGGGGATATGGGGTCCTTTAGTGTATCTCCCAGCGGTGGAGACAGGGATATGGGGTCCTTTAGTATCTCTCCCAACGGTGGAGACAGGGATATGGGGTCCTTTAGTATCTCTCTCAACGGTGGAGATTGGGATATGGGGTCCTTTAGTATCCCTCCCAGCGGTGGAGACAGGGATATGGGGTCCTTTAGTATCTCTCCCAGCGGTGGAGACAGGGATATGGGGTCCTTTAGTATCTCTCCCAACGGTGGAGATGGGGATATGGGGTCCTTTAGTATCTCTCCCAATGGTGGAGATGGGGATGTGGGGTCCTTTAGTGTCTCTCCCAACAGTGGAGATGGGGATCTGGGGTCCTTTAGTATCTCTCCCAACGGTGGAGATGGTGATCTGGGCTCCTTTAGTATCTCTCCCAACGGTGGAGATGGTGATCTGGGGTCCTTTAGTATCTCTCCCAACGGTGGAGATGGTGATCTGGGGTCCTTTAGTATCTCTCCCAACGGTGGAGATGGGGATCTGGGGTCCTTTAGTATCTCTCCCAATGGTGGAGATGGGGATCTGGGGTCCTTTAGTATCTCTCCTAACGGTGGAGATGGGGATATGGGGTCCTTTAGTATCTCTCCCAACAGTGGAGATGGGGATGTGGGGTCCTTTAGTATCTCTCCTAACGGTGGAGATGGTGATCTGGGGTCTTTTAGTATCTCTCCTAATGGTGGAGATGGGGATATGGGGTCCTTTAGTATCTCTCCTAATGGTGGAGATGGGGATATGGGGTCCTTTAGTATCTCTCCTAACGGTGGAGATTGTGATCTGGGGTCCTTTAGTATCTCTCCTAATGGTGGAGATGGTGATCTGGGGTCCTTTAGTATCTCTCCTAATGGTGGAGATGGTGATCTGGGGTCCTTTAGTATCTCTCCCAATGGTGGAGATGGGGATCTGGGGTCCTTTAGTATCTCTCCCAACGGTGGAGATGGGGATATGGGGTCCTTTAGTATCTCTCCCAACAGTGGAGATGGGGATATGGGGTCCTTTAGTATCTCTCCTAACGGTGGAGATGGTGATCTGGGGTCTTTTAGTATCTCTGCTAATGGTGGAGATGGGGATATGGGGTCCTTTAGTATCTCTCCTAACGGTGGAGATTGTGATCTGGGGTCCTTTAGTATCTCTCCTAATGGTGGAGATGGTGATCTGGGGTCCTTTAGTATCTCTCCTAATGGTGGAGATGGTGATCTGGGGTCCTTTAGTATCTCTCCCAATGGTGGAGATGGGGATCTGGGGTCCTTTAGTATCTCTCCTAATGGTGGAGATGGTGATCTGGGGTCCTTTAGTATCTCTCCCAATGGTGGAGATGGGGATCTGGGGTCCTTTAGTATCTCTCCCAACGGTTGAGATGGGGATCTGGGGTTAGGCGTCCTGGTGGTCTGGGTGGGAGGAGAGGCTTCAGTAGGGGGAGAATCGGTCACTGCAGGGCCAGGTGTGTGTCCGGGATTAGTCTGGAGTCCAGTCCTGCAGGGTAGGAGTCTGCAGCCACGCCCTGTCCGATCCGTCACACTCAGCTCAACGGCTCTCAGCGAACACCCTGAAAGCGGTAAAGCCCGCGCGCGGTCAGGGGCAGTACAGGAGGAAGCATACGCAGCAGCGTCTTCTAGAGACCGGGACGCTGCCAGACTCACCTGTCACAGACCAAGTGGGTGGGGAGTAGGGGGGGATGTGGACTCTCCCGTCACTGATGGAATTCTAGGGGTCTATCCGGGGCGGGGGGAGATTAAATCAAAGGGGACAAGGACTGGAATTAGACGTCCAGTTTAATGGGAGAGTCCTGGTGGCTTTTTCACAGTTGTCTTAGGGCTGTCAGTACAGAGTTGTGAGAAGGCGGGGTGGTGGGGGTGGTGGGGGGTCGGGGCAGAGTGGGAGTCTTATAGCTTACTGAACCTCTCTCCTCTAACTTGATGTCAGCAAGTGAGTTTTCATGTTGTGTGATTAACTTGCTTGTCATTTTTTTTGTTGCAAAAGCTTTGAACAAATGAATTCATGAAAAATTTATGCACTGCCATAAATGCTGTAACTGATAAATCAGAAGCTCTTCTTTATGGCCTGTACATTATGACATTATTCTCTTCTCATATTTTGCTATAATTTGTAGAGACATTGTTATCTCCGTTTTTATGGACTTAAATATATACCATATTATAAATTGGATAAACCTCTGTCTGCTCTGCAGTATATTGTATGAGGGAAGAAGATTGAGAAAAAATTACTTTAATGGGCATGAGAGTTTTTAAAAAAATTTTTATTGCCTCTCCCCCATTTTCTCTCCCGTTTGGAATGCCTAATGTTGGAACTGGCATGTCGGGATTTGACCTAGTCTGTGGGCCTACCCCATCAATATAACGGTGCGGGAACTGAACAAGCCAGCCAGCAGCCCCCTGTGAGACCCATTTTAATTGTGGTGCAATCTCTTGGGCCTCTTCCTATGTGAAAGGCTTCATTCCACACAGGGCGTGTTTAGTTTATCCACATTAATGCTCATGCTTTTACCGAGAAGAGCGAGAATGCGTGCATTCCTACTACCGTTTTGGAAATTGGAGTAAACGAGCAAACCTATTGTTCAATACGCTTGCCATTGTTCAGGAGGTACATCGACGACTGACGAATGGTTGTACACCTTGTTTTTTTTCATCTAATTCTCTTTTACTGATAAGAGTGAGGATTGAGAAATTCATATGGTCATCAGCATTTTGTAGTTCAATCTTGGGTGTCTATGTAGTTTTTTTTTTTGCTACATGTCATTAGCGAGTGAATAATTATCATTGTGTAAGGATGTAGTTGTGAAAGGTCCATCCAGTGTGACGATCTGCCTAGGGACCGATTCTCCTGTTTTTATACAGTAAGAAAGGAAATCCTTCTCCAAAGTTCTTGGTTGGTGGACCTGTCCTGGACCGTTGTGTGTCACTTCCTGTTTAATTTGGCAGGTTGGTTCGGAGCGATATTTCCCCCAGACTGCTGTCAGCATGAAAGATGGGTGAGAGATGCAATAATAAGAGCCGTGTGAAAGGATTCTGTCCCCATTGTATTTTTAAGCCTCGCTTGTCTGTAAGAGCCAATTTCAAGCAACAGTTCTTCAGTTTATCAATATCTTTCCCAGATTGATTCCCCCTCCCACTAGACAAATAAGGGTTTGGTTTTCTCTCCCTGTATAGGAGAATAAATGAACTATGAAAGCTGATGCCATAACATTCGTGCAGTTCTCTCTTGGAGGAAAAGCTATGCAAACTAAACACCGGTTTTTGTTTTAAAGGGATCCTGGAACATGACCCAAGTGAGTAAGATTGAAGGGGGAGCGGAACATTTGTTTGGCACTGGTTAAAAGAGTTCTGTTTCCCTCTCCCCCCACCCCCAGTAATTTCTGCAGTGTCAAAACTCGTAGGTCGCCCGTGTAAAGGGTGTGGAGACGATCGATCGATGGCTCGCTCTAAAGAAGTTCTGGGGTGACTTTGCAGCAATGCATTAGAAGATTAAAAGTAATGTGTCTGAATGCAGCTGCTTAATTGATTCCGGGTTTCCCTCCAGACGAGGCGCCGGTATCGATCGCTTCCACCAATTTCTTGATTGCGAATTCCGATGTCAGAGAAGCCAGCTCTAATGCCATAATCATACACTTGTGATGACGGGGGAGTCTTTTCTAATCAGGTGCTGCCGACCGTGCCAGAAGTCACTGCACGGAAGCAATCAGTAAGCTCTTGTTAAGGACACGTTTGAAATATTTTGACAAACTTCTTAGCGTATCACTTCCCTTTCCCCTGTCTCTGAAGTGTTTAAATTGTGTCATCTATTATGACAGCTTTGGTTCCAATTTAAGAGATTGTTATCGTATGTTTTTGTCTCTTTTGTTTCTGGACGGACTTGAAACCATTTCGAGAAAAAACAAATCTCTTTGTGAACCGAAACCATACAGGAGAGCTGGTTTCTATATTTAATTCAATAGAAGTAGCATTCTGAAGAAGGTTTTGTGTAGTTCTTCAGACTCATGTAATGGTGATTGTAACAATTAAAGAAACATTTTATAATTTGCTGCTCTCTCAATTTGACAGCAAACAATATGTTATTATCAAGTGAATTATAAAAATAACCAGCTTGCGCATTAAAAGTGTAATGTGACAATTTTTCAATGGCTCAGTTGTTAATCTTACAAATCTTGGAAGATTAGCATCTGAAATAACTGCCTACATTGTATCACACTGCAAAAAAATCAGCAGTGAATTCCAAATGATGAACTTCTCTTCATGGTCTCTCTCTCCCCTCTCTCTCTCAATCTCCCGCCCCCCCCCCCCCCCTCCCCCCCACTCTCTCTCTCTCTCTCTCTCTCTCTCTTTATCTCTCCCTCTCTCTCTTCCTGAACGATATCCTCAGTATGCATGTACCGGGGCTCTGCATATCAAGATGCAGAGACCGGCTTGACTGTCCAATATACTCCTGTCAATCACGTCGGTAATGCAATCTGGAAGGTGTTGATGTTCCCTGCCTCACACTTCTCCCCGATGTGTCGAGAACAGTAAATAATGGGAATAATTCCAGGAAATTTAACGTGACAAGAATGTTGTCATATTCAGTCTGCAACGCCACTGGCGCCACTCTAATTTCCCATTGATGTTTTGCATATCTCCCACACAGTTCCAAACACTCCAATTCACTGTCATTTAACTTTGGTGGAACAGACCCAATTCTTTTCTTCTCTGATTTGCTGTAAACACCATCAGAGTGGCAGTAATGATATTTTTGGGCAGTATTAATATGGGAGGCTCCATTTGTGTCAGCACTCAGCGTGTGAGTTGTGAAGCGAATGACTTGCGGTGGAAATTGTACACTTTGATTGATGAGAGAGCCCAAGGTTTGTAAACAGTGTTGCTCCGGCAGCACAGTCATTAGTCGGTTGTTACTACTGCAAAGCTTGTATGAAACTGGAATATGCAAGGTTTTATGTAGTATGCAAAAAAAAAACGGCCACAGCAATTAGAATAATTACCGGTGCAAAGAGCTGCTTCAACATTACGTGCCATTTTTTCCTGGATTTATAGATTTCAATTTGAAATTAAATTTTACATAATGATGCTTTTCTGCATAGAAAATTCAGTTATTACAGACATGTACACATTTTGTTAATAGCACGGTTGCATTCTGAAATTATGGGCTTAATAGAGGATCAATGCTAATCCAGTGTGCTAGTTATAACACCCTGGCTGAACCTACCGAACCTCCAGCAGATAACTAGGTACCCACTACCCAGGCCCGGCCCACTCCACACAGCTGTGGGCCGCCACCTTCAGAAGCACATCTCCCATGACGGTCTTGCTTCCGTGGCCTTTGCTGGGCACTGGGGTTTAAATCAAGCATCCATAGCCTGTGCGTTCTGAAAGTCAATCCAGCCGGACGATGGGTGCGCACGCACGCGCGAGAGAGCGAGGCTAGCGGAAAAACGCTAACGCCAGGCGCTGGAAACAACAACATTACTGCGGCTGGCTCTGCGGCCACCGGGCCTCTCCCGCCTGCAGTGCCACTCTCCCGCCTGCAGAGGGCAGTGTGTGACTTCTGTAGAACCGGAGGCGATAACATTCCGTCGCCGGGCGATTACTCTGACAGAACCCTTTCAGACATACATTTGAGAGCGCTGTATAAACGGCGGTATATCTGTTGGCGGATTAAAAGGCCTCGGCACCAAACTGACATGTGTCCTAGCGCTGACAGCCGTAAGAGTTTGGTACTGGTGGAAGCCCAGTCCCTGACAGGTGTACATAACAGGAGAGAACTGAATGGAACAAACACACTTAAAACATCATTCTAATGGGATTGCGCATAAAGCGCTTGTCAGCAAAGATATGAATTTATCCTCTTTTCTCTTTTTTTCCCCTCCGTGGATGGGTGAAGGTTTGGGGTAATTTTCCGTTCACAGTCTGGCGTTGAGCAGCATCTGAGGATTTCTCAGGAAAAGGCTGATATCTGGCATTATC
Source organism: Synaphobranchus kaupii (assembly GCA_029718625.1). Classification (NCBI taxonomy): domain Eukaryota; kingdom Metazoa; phylum Chordata; class Actinopteri; order Anguilliformes; family Synaphobranchidae; genus Synaphobranchus; species Synaphobranchus kaupii. Next base: position 864,043 of record CM056383.1, on the reverse strand, counting down.
AGGAGAGAGGGGACTTGTTTAATAATGGATGCAAATAGCAGAGGGCACATCGATTGAGTCCTGGATTTGATAGGACTGCGGAAGGGAGGGCGATGGGCCGCTGTAAACTTTAATGTTTATGGACGTGCACCATGGCTCTGTTCACTCACAAACATGGGCAAAATGGATTTCATTTAGACATTTTTAAAACGCGTAAAAACACGTGCACACACACGTGCACACACACACACACACACACATGCGCATACGCACACGTGCACACACACACACACACACACACACACACACACACACACACACACACACACACACACACACACACACACACACACAGTTAGATTGGTGTCAGCTGACATAGGTGGTGACTTGAACGAAGGGAATCATTTCTGCTGTCTACACAGTGTACTGAGAACTGTGTTACTCAGCCAGGGTGCTGCTATTAAAGATGTACTATCAGGAGAGAGCATCTAAAGAGGGCCAAATGGAAGCTGTACCCCACCGCTGCCCAGACTTCTTTTCCTAATCCATTTTCTCCTCACACACATCTCAACTTATTAAGGCGTGATTCATTCAGCCAGGATTGTGCTAACGTTGCAAGTAAATATATCTTTTTTCCCCCTTCACTTCATCAACAGGAGTTTTGTTTTTACACCGTGCTGGTCAAGGCCCTTTTGGTCTGTTTGCGAGACGGAGCTAAGCCATCGCTTAAGGCTGGAGGAGCTCGTTCATGAGCTGCTGGGTTTCCTTTCTTATGAAGGTGTCATTTGCGTCTTGTATTCAGAATATTCAGATTTGAGCTCTACTGGGACGCTCTGCAATGTGGTTGCCCGTTAGGCCTGCTTGACTGTTCCCATGCTTGTGTGTTCATTAGGGACTCTTTCATAGGCCCGCCTGGGAACCCCGCCCGCCGTTATGTTGATACAGTGCTGTTGCCAGGGGAAACCTGGGTTAATATGTGCTGCGATCAGCGGTGTTCCTGGAAACTTTTCACCGAAACTCCATTAAAATAAGCATTCAAAAGCAGGGCTCACAAGCTCAAGAAATTGGGGTTTGTATTTCATAAAGGTGTTTTTGAGCAGCAAAATATCAACCTTCCGTCCCCCCAAACCTGCTATATCCTTGATTAGAACCTGACATCTTGGTGGGCAGCCCCCATTGTACGGAAGGCATATGCTTCACTGTTTGTGTGTGGGTTGTGTGCACCGCATTTTATTGAATAGTCAGTCGAATGTATTTAAAATGCGATAAATCTCAAGCCCACTCACCGGTTTCACGTCACCTGAAATGGTTTACCACGCTTGCGCCGTCGCAGCCATGCATGCCTCGTTGTTGGGGAATGCGATGCCTGCGTCGCCCCGGCTGCGCTAATGTTGCTCCTCTGAATAAAAGCAATTCTTCAACACCAGGTCTTTGTGCTCAGGTGATTTACTCAGGAGGGGAATTTGTGTCCACAGGGGACACATTCTCTCTGTCACTGGCGCATAGCGAATAGACTCATACCTTTTCGCATGTTAATCACCATGCAACACTTCATTGTGCACAGAGAGCGTGGCATTCCTGGAAATAATTCAGAGAAAATGTCATCCTTTCTGTTTTATTCGTTATTTTCCCCCCCGATGCATGTTTTTAAGATGCATATTTTTTTTCAATTTTTAAAAAATTATTATTTTTTTTTTTATAAAGCTCGTAACTTCCATATGCAGCATGTGTCCTCTGTATCTGTTTGTAACTGAATCTGAATGCATGTATTTTAAACAAGCTGCTGTATATAAATTAAATGGGCTCCCAGCTCTGTGTTCCTAATCTGTGTGTGTGCACGAGAGCGAGAGAGAGCGAGAGAGCGCATCTCATAGGCTTTGTAGTCTGTGGTTTACAGAAGGAAGTGAAGCATTAGATTTTATAGAGGGTCAAACAGTACCTTATACCAGGTGATATAATGACAGTGAATTTCGTAGGCCCAACTGCGTACGTACGTGCGTGCGTGCGTGCGTGCGTGCGTGCGTGTGTGTGGCCTAATCACGATTGGTCCGTGTGGGTTTTCTTTCAAAGAAAGCGCATCCACCTTCTTGCGTGAAAGATGAACTAATAGCACTTTTACTTTTATCCTGTTAACATCAGCTTTATCTCCGTGGATAGTGTGTTTAAGTGATAAACTGCTCTGTGCGGAAGTCTAAACCTGGAGACAGACTGTAAGGTGGAGCTCTTGTTTCGCTACCCTTTTTCCAGATGGATGACCTTAATTGCTTCAGTAAATGTCTGGCTTTATAAATTATGAAAAATATTAAACATAATTTATGTAAGTCACCACGGATAGGGGAAGCTGCCAAACAAATAATTAATGTAGTATAATTTCATGTAAAATAAGGCAATTATGATCAGTGTTCAGTTTCTAAAATGAGACGAACACGATTGGCACTTAAAGGAGGAGATAAAACGCTCATGTTATTTATGAGCGGAGTAAAAAACAAGGCAACTAAAATCAAATTAGAGATGATTCTCACAAATCTGTTTTTATGAAGGCTGACTGGAAGAGTAAGCATCACTGTTCACACGTATTATGAAATAATGACAGTGCACAAATCTCAAATTGATACACTTGAAAAATCCTTTTTGTAGATGATCCTCTGTGATGAACTAATTGCTGAACAATTGGCTCTTGGAGCTTTGGCTGTTCGCTGGAGAATAAGAGGGTCAGATCCTAGGCTCAGTCACAGCGCGGCATTCTCAACTGTGCATTACTTAACGTATCATAAGTGCATTAAAACATGCAGTGGACATAGAAAGTCTGATTTATTTTTTTTTACCGGGTGGGTGTTCCCCTTTAAGAGCCGTAAATGAAATGTTAATGAAACCTATGAACACTGTAAGTATGTTGTGAATACCAACCAGCCCCCTGTACAAGACGAGGCCACACACACACACACACACACGAGGGGTGGATGAGCCTGCACAGTGGGCTCTCTGTATGAGAGAGAAGGAGAGAGAGGGCGCACAAGTGAGAGAGAGCAAGAGAAAGAGAGCGAGAGAGAGGGGGCACGAGTGAGAGAGAGAGCACGGGAGAGAGAGCACGGGAGAGAGAGCACGGGAGAGAGAGAGAGGGAGAGAGATGGAGAGAGATGCTTTGCATAGAATTGGTGATTATTAGTCTCTGGTGGAAAGTGAAAGATCTGGTTCCCCTCATCTCTGTGCAATGAATAAAGAGGGGTAGTAAACAGGAACGCATCCCATCTGTCCCTCCGCCTGCCTGCTTTCCCGCCCAGCCTCCCCGGACAGCCCCGCCCATTTTACTGTGACACTCGCACCTCGTTGTTTGCAGACGCAGGCACGGGCAAGTCTTCACACTGTTGCCACTTTCTGTTGGAATGATAAATATCAGCGGCGGTGACTTGTTAACCTCCCGATAATGAAAAAAAAAAGGTGGCGAGAAGCTGTTTCCGATGTACACAATACCGTACTTGTGTGTGTGTGTGTGTGTGTGTGCGGAGAAATAAGCACTCTGGGCCTGTGGGAGGAGCCGTCCGCTCGCCGCCAACACGCCGCCATCATCAGGCTTTCCTGAACGACCTGTTGATTAGCAAGTGGCGGGGAAGGGTGAGGGGGGCGGTTGATTGGGGCAGGCCTACAGGACAGAGAGCGGGGGTTGCCAGGTGACATCAGCCCTGACTAAAACGCCTCCCCACACGGCCGTGTCAAAGGGAGAAGGACGCGGGGGGCTTTTTTGTGGTTATCGATCGGGCCTGTAATGTAATTTTTCCATCCGGTTTCCTCTTTGCAAATATTGGGGGCAAAAAGGCAAGTGGTGCCTGTTGTAAATCCTTTTTCTTTCTCATTTTTAAAAAATTTTTTAAAGACCCTCTGCGCCGTTGGGTGTCAGCCCAAGACAGTAAAGACCTCTGGCTGATAGAATTTTATAGTTGGCACCAGGCACCCCCTCCCCCCGCTTCAATCCACCCCTGCCAGTCCTTTAGCAGCCTCTAAACAGCCCGTACAGAAGACCCATAAAAATACCACCCCTGACAGAGGGGGCAAATTTACACACCTAATTTTCAAATAAAATGATAAATCTTTGGATTTGACTGTTGGTGGAACTGTGAGCGATCTTCGCCCGGTCGTCATTTTTCACCCGGAGAGTTTCGCCGCTTTTTTGTATTATCCCCCCCCCCCCCCCCCCCCTTCTTCACATGAGCGGAATCAGGCGTTGAGTTACGAGGCTCCGACCGCGGCGGAATGATAAGGGCTTTGCGGCGGAATGATAACGGCTTTTGATAAAACGTTGGCTTTGGCTCGCGCGTCGTGATTAAGTGTAATGCGCGAGGCGTTCCGCCGGCGCGGCGACACCAAGGAGACCTCCCTCTGTAAGATGCTCGCTCCAGACGAGTCCTGTTTGGCGGTATGCTAATCTACAGAGGAAACAAAGAGGGAACGTGTACATTGTTCTTTGGGTGCTTGTGCATGTTGTGTAGAGAACGTCGGGGGTTAATAATTGATTTGAGCTTGAATATTTCAGAAGCTTGTTTGTGAAGTTGGTGCCTGTGTGATTTTCTGTAGAGGGAAGTAAAAAGCCTTCACCTGCTGGAGAAACGCTGAAACATCTGTTCTTTCCCTGAGCCTTGGCTGAGAGTGCTGCCAGTGCGTTTTGAGCACGCAGGGCGTGTGCGTGTGCGCGTGTGCGTGAAAGGTTGTATTATGCGTGCGTGCGTGCGTGCGTGTGTGTGCGTGTGAAAGGTTGTGTGCGTGTGCATGTGCGTGTGCGTGTGAGATTGTGTGTGTGCGCGCATGTGTGTGTGCGCGCATATGTGTGTGTGTGTGTGTGTGTGTGTGTGCACGTGTGTGCATGCATGCACGTGTGTGTGTGGTTGTGTGTGTGTGGCTGCGTGTGTGTGGCTGCGTGTGTGTGCGCGTGTGCGTGTGTGTGTGTGTGTGTGTGTGTGTTTGTGGCTGTGTGTGTGTGTGTTTGTGGCTGTGTGTGTGAGGCTGCATGCACGTGTGCGTGTGTGTGGCAGTGTGTGTGTGGCAGTGTGTGTGTGCGCGAGCACGCATGTGTTCTCACCCACAGCAAGGAGCTGTGGGAGGGAATAATTTGCTTTAGCAGAGCCGTCGTCATCACGTGTCCCCATATTGTTTGCCTGCTTATTGTTACCGAGTCCCACCAACATCTGGAGGAGTCTTCCACTCCACCCGCCACCCAGGCTGAGCCTTTCAATGAACTTTTCTCAGCTTATCCCCAGAAAACCGTGCACGGGAGGGATCTGTTCCCGCCCCCGCTTTTCCGAGATGCGTCTTCTGAGCCGCATTGTAAATCTCGCTGTGTAGGAGCGCGTCTGTTGTGGGCCGCGGGAAACAGCCAAACACCGTACACCGGCGCTAGGAACGGCTCTTTAAACCCGACTGTTATCAAATGACCTTTGCATCCCATTAAATCTTAATTCTCTTATCATCTGGTGTTCTTGTGTGTTGTGCTCATGTCTATTGTGTTTGGGTATTACTCTCCCGCGCCGCATTGTACAGTTATTTGAGCGTGCTCGGTCCTGTCTGCTGCAGCAGAGGCTCGGTGTGCAGACAGCGGAGCGCAGGGCGGGAGTATGGGTTCTACAGGGCAGGGAGAGCGCAGGGCGGGAGTATGGGTTCTACAGGGCAGGGAGAGCGCAGGGCGGGAGTGTGGGTTCTACAGGGCAGGGAGAGCGCAGGGCGGGAGTGTGGGTTCTACAGGGCAGGGAGAGCGCAGGGCGGGAGTGTGGGTTCTACAGGGCAGGGAGAGCGTAGGGCGGGAGTATGGGTTCTACAGGACAGGGAGAGCGTAGGGCGGGGAGTGTGGGTTCTACAGGGCAGGGAGAGTGTAGGGCGGGAGTGTGGGTTCTACAGGGCAGCGAGAGCGCAGGGCGGGAGTGTGGGTTCTACAGGGCAGGGAGAGCGCAGGGCGGGAGTGTGGGTTCTACAGGGCAGGGAGAGCGCAGGGCGGGAGTATGGGTTCTACAGGGCAGGGAGAGCGCAGGGCGGTAGTGTGGGTTCTACAGGGCAGGGAGAGCGCAGGGCAGGAGTATGGGTTCTACAAGGCAGGGAGAGCGCAGGGCGGGAGTGTGGGTTCTACAGGGCAGGGAGAGCGCAGGGCAGGAGTATGGGTTCTACAAGGCAGGGAGAGCGCAGGGCGGGAGTGTGGGTTCTACAGGGCAGGGAGAGCGCAGGGCAGGAGTATGGGTTCTACAGGGCAGCGAGAGCGTTGGGCGGGAGTGTGGGTTCTACAGGGCAGCGAGAGCGCAGGGCGGGAGTGTGGGTTCTACAGGGCAGCGAGAGCGCAGGGCGGTAGTGTGGGTTCTACAGGGCAGCGAGAGCGCAGGGCAGGAGTATGGGTTCTACAAGGCAGGGAGAGCGCAGGGCGGGAGTGTGGGTTCTACAGGGCAGGGAGAGCGTTGGGCGGGAGTGTGGGTTCTACAGGGCAGCGGGAGTGTGGGTTCTACAGGGCAGCGGGAGTGTGGGTTCTACAGGGCAGCGAGAGCGCAGGGCAGGAGTATGGGTTCTACAAGGCAGGGAGAGCGCAGGGCGGGAGTGTGGGTTCTACAGGGCAGGGAGAGCGCAGGGCAGGAGTATGGGTTCTACAGGGCAGCGAGAGCGTTGGGCGGGAGTGTGGGTTCTACAGGGCAGCGAGAGCGCAGGGCGGGAGTGTGGGTTCTACAGGGCAGGGAGAGTGTAGGGCGGTAGTGTGGGTTCTACAGGGCAGCGAGAGCGCAGGGCAGGAGTATGGGTTCTACAAGGCAGGGAGAGCGCAGGGCGGGAGTGTGGGTTCTACAGGGCAGGGAGAGCGTTGGGCGGGAGTGTGGGTTCTACAGGGCAGCGGGAGTGTGGGTTCTACAGGGCAGCGGGAGTGTGGGTTCTACAGGGCAGGGAGAGCGTCGGGCGGGAGTGTGGGTTCTACAGGGCAGGGAGAGCGCAGGGCGGGAGTGTGGGTTCTACAGGGCAGGGAGAGCGCAGGGCGGGAGTGTGGGTTCTACAGGGCAGGGAGAGCGCAGGGCGGGAGTGTGGGTTCTACAGGGCAGGGAGAGCGCAGGGCGGGAGTGTGGGTTCTACAGGGCAGGGAGAGCGCAGGGCGGGAGTGTGGGTTCTAATGGGCACTGTCAACATGCGCCTGGGTGGGATTATGGGTTGTAAAGGGCAGGGCGGGAGTATGGGTTGTAAAGGGCAGGGTGGGAGTATAGGCTGTAAAGGGCAGGGTGGGAGTATGGGTTCTAAAGGGCAGGGCGGGAGTATTGGTTGTAAAGGGCAGGGCGGGAGTATGGGTTGTAAAGGGCAGGGTGGGAGTATTGGTTGTAAAGGGCAGGGCGGGAGTATTGGTTGTAAAGGGCAGGGTGGGAGTATGGGTTGTAAAGGGCAGGGCGGGAGTATGGGCTGTAAAGGGCAGGGCGGGAGTATGAGCTGTAAAGGGCAGGGTGGGAGTATGGGTTGTAAAGGGCAGGGCGGGAGTATGAGCTGTAAAGGGCAGGGCGGGAGTATGGGCTGTAAAGGGCAGGGCGGGAGTATTGGTTGTAAAGGGCAGGGTGGGAGTATGGGTTCTAAAGGGCAGGGCGGGAGTATGAGCTGTAAAGGGCACTGCGAGCATGCGCCTGGGCGGGATGCGGTGTACGGCGCACGGCGCATTCACAGCACCACCACTCAGCCCGTGGCACGCCCTGCAGCGCTCGCTGCCTGCAGGTCCCGTTGTCAATCTCCTGCAACGTCTTTCTAAGGGGAGGAGGGCCATGCAAGGGCGGGTCATTTTATAGTTCTCCTGTCGAAGGGACTGGGACAGTACTGGCCATGTGCGCTCCCATGGACGCCTCATTCTGTCGAAGGGACTGGGACAGTACTGGCCATGTGCGCTCCCATGGACGCCTCATTCTGTCGAAGGGACTGGGACAGTACTGGCCATGTGCGCTCCCATGGACGCCTCATTCTGTCGAAGGGACTGGGACAGTACTGGCCATGTGCGATCCCATGGACGCCTCATTCTGTCGAAGGGACTGGGACAGTACTGGCCATGTGCGCTCCCATTGACGCCTCATTCTGTCGATGGGACTGGGACAGTACTGGCCATGTGCGCTCCCATGGACGCCTCATTCTGTCGATGGGACTCGGACAGTACTGGCCATGTGCGCTCCCATTGACGCCTCATTCTGTCGAAGGGACTGGGACAGTACTGGCCATGTGCGCTCACATGGACGCCTCATTCTGTCGATGGGACTGGGACAGTACTGGCCATGTGCGCTCCCATGGACGCCTCATTCTGTCGAAGGGACTGGGACAGTACTGGCCATTTGCGCTCCCATGGACGCCTCATTCTGTCGAAGGGACTGGGACAGTACTGGCCATGTGCGCTCCCATGGACGCCTCATTCTGTCGAAGGGACTGGGACAGTACTGGCCATGTGCGCTCCCATGGACGCCTCATTCTGTCGAAGGGACTGGGACAGTACTGGCCATGTGCGCTCCCATGGACGCCTCATTCTGTCGAAGGGACTGGGACAGTACTGGCCATGTGCGCTCCCATGGACGCCTCATTCTGTCGATGGGACTGGGACAGTACTGGCCATGTGCACTCCCATGGATGCCTCATTCTGTCGATGGGACTGGGACAGTACTGGCCATGTGCGCTCCCATGGACGCCTCATTCCCGCGAGGCCTTGTGATCGGAGAGTTTGCCTAAAAAGTGGTGCGTTTTTCTTTTTTTCTTTTTATCTTTTTCTTTTTTACAGGGACTGCTTATGGGGAGCAACAGACACTAGTGTGCCGGTTTATTTCTGTGATGTTTTCATAAATCTGCCCACAAGGGGGAAGGACTAATGCACAGGTGTAACTTGTACACAGACGTTTTATGGTAATTTAGTGATAGGATGTTTTACTTTACTGTCATACAGCTTGCTCCTCTAGAGGATGTGTTTGAGTGATGCAGCCTGTCTGCGCTTGTAATTAGCTCGCCTCGATTCAACGATGCCTCGTCTGAAATTTTTTTCCCCCGTTTAACTAGTTTTGAGGATGAGTGTTAATGTTTGTGCTTTTTACTGCCTTTGAGGGGTTTCTTTTCGGCGAGAACAAGGCTGTGAAATACGTCGCACACTCGCTCCTTTTCCTGTTAATATTGTGCGATTCCACCTCGGCTGTGGCAATTAAAAACAGTCCAGAAGAACGCTTTTAGCTCATCTCGAAGTCTGTTTGAAATGTGCACCTTGTTTACAGTCCTTTGAAGAATTTGGTTTTCGTAGCTTCTCTGTTTTGGAGCCCTCTCTGTCCTTTTACTGGGAGCTCAGTCACACCGTGCTTCAGTGCCATACATAATTATCCCTAAACTACGCTACTTTTCTGATTTTATGCTTTCAACAGTCACACTTTTGCACTCCCTCCCCCCGTTTGGAATACGGTAGAGTGTAGACTGCTAATTCCCCAATCTGCATTTTTTTAAGGCTGACATGGGTCACCTCGTCGCTTGAATCTGTCCAATCAGCCCGTCAAGCGATAAAATGAACGCCGTGCCCAAGACATAATTTCTGACTGCCTCCCTAGGGCCTGGTGTATCACCACAGGGGTTAACCCGCTTCGGCTGCTCGGTCCCAGTTGGCACGGCAACCATCTCCCGGGAACGGGGCTTCCCGATCGGTCTCCGGAGACCCTTGACCGTCTCTCAGAAGGCTGCCAAAGGTGGGAGCCGCGACGGCGCGCGACAGAAAGCTAGTGGGCCCGCCTGTCGCATGACCGCTGAACAGGCTTTGTTTCATGCTCCGCCCTCCTGGGTGAGCCAGGCGAGTTTGGAGCAGGGGTGGACCAAGAGGACCGGGAAAGCTGGGATACAGCAGCGCCTTAGAGCTTAGAGCACAAGCGCCGTTTTACACAGCCGGAAAGCGAGCCGCGTCCGCGCTTATTTCAATCAAGGAGAGGGTGGGAAGCCAGGCTGGGAGCCAGACAGGAGCCTGTTTGATGAATGCCTCTATCTGCAGGCATTATGTGCTGAATTCCTCAGGCTGGTACGGTGGACGCCGTTGAGCGGCGGGCCCAGCTCGCAGGCATTATGTGTGCATTATCTCACCCAGGTTAGCGTTAGTGTGAGCGCTACTCCCGGCGCCAGTGACTGATGCAGGGATGGGGGACTACGGAAAGGTCACACCTGCCACTTCTGGAGATGGGGGCAGAGGAGCGGGGCCCGAACGGCGCCCGAGGAAGCCCCGTACGGCTGTCCCGCCCCCGCCCTCACCCCGCCCCCGCCCCCGCCCGGGCCCCTGTCACTCTCAGCCACTGTTTGACTCGCAAGCTCTTTATTTTAGCAACCCTGCAGTCGCCCTTTGACAAGTGACAAGCCAAGACAAGGCAGAGTGGCCTGTTCTCATCACCATATCGTCTGACATTGCGTTCCTATACGTCACATGTCACTGACACAGTTTTTTAATAATACAGATTTCTTTTTGACACGTTAATTTAATATCCTGTAGTCGTGTTTTTATATGTTCGCGCAGTGTTTCCATTATAAACCCTAGACTACATGCTATAGTCCTGTTTAATAGAGATTAATGGAGATTAATGTTACAAATTATATTACTTTGTTGTGTCCTTTTTTCAAATGGGTGGAATGCTTTAGCAGATGGAGAAACACAAAATAAAAATCAATGTTGTGAGCTTTAGCAGTTAGTGCAGTTGAATCAGTCATCGCCCCAGTGTCAGAGGCTCGGAGGGTGAAAATGTGTTGACTTTGAGCAGGTCGTACCCCAGTAGCGCGCAGCAAACGTTCTTCTGGCCCCCAGTTCTCCTCCACTCCTCTTGTCTCCACAGAACACGCCGACAGCGCTCAGGCTGCCTGATCCGCCCTTTATGTTTTGAGCATACAGCCCTTTCTGTTTTATTAAAGCCCAGACACAAATCTGTAAGGGGCGGGGGGAAAGTAAAAAGGGCATGCGCTTTGATCTTATTTGCTCTCTGCACTACTTGCTGTTTTCGCCACCGGTTTCAAGACCTCCCCCGTTACCCGTAGCGCCCCCCCCCCTCCGAATCCGCGGGAGGTCCCCGCGCGCCCCGCGCGTCCCGGCAACGGCAGGCCGGCTGCGTTGCGGCAAGTTGCCACGCCGGAGACAAGCCTCCATTGAACATGCTAATTAATCTTTCTTTGTGGATGTGCCCACGCCAGGCCTGCAAGGGGAGGCTGCTGAGGCGGCCGTTCTGAAGCCCCAGCATTCATTTACGGCCAGTTAAAGATCTCTCCTTCTCTTATTAGGGGGGAATGGGCGCGGGGCTGGTGATGAATAGGTATTTCTACTGCTATTGAATGGACACGGCCCCCGAGATAGGACTGGTTTAATGGTGCGGATATTAGAAGAAACAGCTTTTGTTTCCAAAGATCTCCGGCTGAATAGGTCCAATAACAACTGATTAGAGAAAAGCGGCGGGCCTCTTCCCTTCCTCCTCGTTCCGGGTCCCTTTTCGTCTATTGTCATCATCGGGATTGTGTTTAGTATGCAGAGGCGGGGGAAAAAAAGGGACAAACAAGCCCGACGTATAAACATCATCCCGACGCTCGGCCGATCGCCAGGCCCACGGAAAACAAAAAAACGTGAGAACAACAGAGGTACTCTCGGCGCGTACGGTTATTGAGCGACGTTATCTGATGCTAAGTGGAGGGAGCGCGGCTGAGAGGCGCGTGCGGGATACGGGAGCGAGCGCACGGCTGGGGGTGCAGCCAGCGGAACGGGGGCCCACAGCTCACTGAGCACAACCCCCGAGTGACTGGGACGGTAGCGGGAGCAGCCGTGTAACACGGGCCCCGGGGGCCCCCTCTGTCATTAATCACGGGACCCCGGCGCGTCACTGGGGGAGCAAATCTATTCAGGGGCCACCTAATAAGGACCTAATGCTGTTAGTGTCTAATCTGAGGAAGCCGAGATGCTTAATTTCTGTCAGGTTGCTTGCGCACAGTGCACGCACGGGCGCGCTGAAATAGCACGTTGTCGTTCGGAGAACAAGGTTATTCGTGGGGCTAACGTGCGCGCTAGCAGCCGATTTGACCCTCAATTTGTGTAATGGAACCTATGAAGTACTTATAAACATTCCATGGCATGAACGGGTTCTTCAGCCCCTCTGGATGCGATGCCTTCGCCTCACGCTCGCCTACCTCGTCTGTGGTAACGTTGGGACAGACCCGGAGAACGGCGAGGCGGAGAAAAACAACTCTTATTCCGATTGAAGGTTCACGTTCAGCCAATGCGTCCTGAGAGAAGGGTTACGTTCATCAGGAGGAGAGCGAGAGAGACGGAGAGAAAGAGAGAGAGAGCGCAACTAAGCAACAGCACAAAAACCGTATCAGAAGAATTGTTCATTTATTTACTGGGAATTGAGCTGAACTTTAGGCCCTCAGTACAAAGGCAGTTTGAGCTTTGTGTCCTCCCGGGCTCCCTCCGGTCTCTCCTTCTGAAGATGGAGGAAGAGAGACAGAGGAGAGCTCATTAGGGTCTCGCAGTGTAATCAATGGCGAGGAGGCTGCAGGTTAGCTTAAATGAGCTCCGCCGTGAGTTGCTTTCCGTCGAGCCGCACGCGATTCCGCGTGAGCACACAAAGCGGAGCCGGATGAATATCCAGCGCATGCAGGTTTCAGGTGTGCGCCCCGCGATCGGCGCGCCTGGCGCCCCGTTTAAAAATGTAACCGGGCTCCCCTTCATCCGCCGGTTTTAATAATGGAACGGGCGCGCTCGAAGCGAGCTCCGGAGAGCGCATGGCGGCCCGCGCCGCTCCCGGGCCGAATCGACTCGCCTCGCAAATTGATCAGCGAGAGATAACAGGAAACCGCATCATTACGGGGCGATGAGTGGCAGCGCGGACGGGGGGAGGCGACGCGCTCAGAAAAAAAAACGGCGAGGTTGAGCTCGATCGGCGCCGGCTGGTCCGGGCGAGGCCTGCCTCTGCACTGCATCTCGGCGTTTTTGATTAAAAATGACTGCTGTCTTTTTACCTGCAGTGGGGCTTCAGCTACTCTCAGCTGATAAAACTAGCTATCACTTTCCAGACTTGTCAAAACTGGTACCTTGCAGCATATTGAATCATATTCACACGAGGGTGGTATTTCAGCAGTGCAGAAAGAGATTACTTTGTAATGCTGCAATACTCAATAGCCTTTGGATGCCGCAGCAGGACAAGGTCAGGGACAGAAGCTCACTGCCAGTTGACGTGCTTCATTTTTCTTCAATTGTCCCTCATAATGCAATGGCCGCCAATCCCTAGCCAGTTAGCAAGCATTCACAGGTGGGCTGAGGGGCATCTTATGCGAGGCTTCTTGTTGGCCGTGGCAACGGAGCTGGTGCTTGTGACAGTTTCACTGACGGCTGTGGAAACAGATTAAATACAGCACCGTGGGCCCGTAACGTAGTTAGGCGATAAGCACGAGACAGGCAGTTAGAAAAATGTTTTCTGCCGAACGCATTCTCTGCGCAAAGCTACAAATTACAGCCCATGAAAAAAAAAAAACATGATCTTTGGTCAATTATGAACTACTCGACTGAGCAATTAAACATTAGTTCCTGTTGAAATTGGAAAATTATTATTTTTTTACCATACATAAACAACAAAGAAATTATTTGCCATCTTTAATTGGTTTGCCCTCTAAAATGCCTCATCTCTTATTTAATTTGCATTTGATGCACTGTGATGTTGCACAACATTGACCCCGTACTCCCGAGACCCTGCTCACTTGGTTATAACCAGAAAGTTCTAGTCCCAGTCCCAGTCTGGGCATTGCTATTGTGCCCTTGGGTGAGGCACTTAAATGCAACCGTTTCTGTAAATATCCACTTCCATAGATTAGCGACTCAATCCTCCACTCCGCCCACATCAAGTCTAATTAACTAGAAGCGACATGCTCCACGCGAGAGGCACATGACAAACTAAAACCTATCAAAAGTAGCCAACATTTAATTTACTTTGTCCTTCTTCCCAGAAACCTGAAATGGATAAAAAAAAACTAAGCTGTTTTTGTAAAGGGCGGGGATGATCCACATTTTTTCTTCATTGATTCTGTATCGTATCGCGTTTCTCCCCCTTGGCAATCAATATCAATCTACAAGTAGGAAATTGGTCCATCTCCACGCCGGCGTTGGAAGTTTCAATTAATCATTTTGTGGCTGGGACGGGGTGCGGACCGGGGAGACGTGCGTGGACATGCGGCTCGTACCCGTTTTCTTCACAACGCAGGCCCTCGTGTGAGAGAAGCCTGTTTGCCTGTAGAGGCAACAGGACTGGATGAACCGAGGGGGCCTTCTGTATGTACATTCCCCTTCCTTTAGCGTAGCGGCAGGTAGCGCCGCCTGGCGCATGTTTGGATCCTGATGCAGATCACCTGCGTCGGGATCGAGTGCAGACTAAATGGCTGCCAAGCAGAGGAAACACAACCCCGTGACAGACCTCCCGCTCTCTCTGACACCTTGCGGCTTTGCAGGGGCGCCCGAGTCGTCGGGACCGTGACGCGGGAAAGGGCGTCGTCGTCCTCTGCCGACTGATGGCTGTCCTTCTTGTTTAACGGTAATTGGCTCTTAAATGAAGGAGGTTCATTATGGATGCACGGGAAGCCCGAGCCATGCTATTAACCTGGACAAGATTGAGAGACGGTTTGAGATTGTGAAATGAGGCTGTTCTCAAAATACCCTCCTCGCTTGGCTCTGTTTTTCTTTTTTGTGTGTGTGTGTGTGTGTGTGTGTGTGTGTGTGTGTGTGTTTAAAAATAAGTATAGTCCTGTCATTGTGTGTGTGTCTGTGTGTTTCTCTGTCTACCTAGTTGTTTAGCTGTCTGTCTGTCTGTCTGTCTGTCTGTGATGATATGTGCTCTGAGCTTCAGGTTTAGTTACCTTAGACAGGTACATCTGTGGTGCTAGGCCAAAGTCCTGTCCTAAAACAGCAGAGGAGGCTGGAGGCTCCCAGTAACAGGGACTTGTTTCCAATATGTCTGCACCCTTCAAGTGGACCCCCTTTAAAGGGCCATGTTTGGGAAGGAAAAGATAAATAATTGGTGTAAAAATATCCATGTCATCAGCTTTGGACTTAAAATTAAAAATTAAAAGAACCAAAACAAATATACACCTGAAGTTTTTTGGCACTTGTGAATGAGTAAAATAAATCCTAACACCTCAGACTTCAGCTTTTCAGGAAATATCTTTTAAATTGTCAGGTGCAAACTCAAAGATTATTTTTGTCCAAAGTAATTTTTTTCCCCCCTTCCAACATTTTGAAGTTTCAAAGTTCCCGTTGTCTGTTTTAGCTTCATATATACACTTTCTCATTACTGTTGTTCTGTGTTGGGTACTACTCTGAGCAGTCCAACCTGCATTATTCACCAGTGGATGAGGGTACATTGTAGTTTGGGATGTGTGTTTTGGTCAAGTTTGACTCTTCACATTTATTATATCTTTTCGAAGGAAACTCTTTTCTCTTATTTGTGATCTAGCTGAAGTGCTACATGCAGGTACCTGCTCTGAGTGCCTGAATTTAACATGGAGATTGGAAATGATGGACTTTTTAAAAATTTTTTATTGACTTTCGTTGTTGCGTTTGCATCATTTTACCAATACAGACTAAGTATTACATTTGCCTCACTGTATTTCAGTTAACGCAATGTGATGCGCTTAGCCAATGCCGTTATTAGGGTGAGTCTGTATTACTGTTATCACCCTGAACCAGTGACAGTGCCAATCCAGTACCAATGCCAAAGCTGTTTGCAGCAGACATTTTTGATTGTGAATTGTGACATTACTGAAAGCACTTGTACTGCGTGTGCATTAATTCACTTACGTGAATTATATATATATTCGTTTTGAAGAAAAATAAAACCGGGACAGAGATGCCCGGTGTGTTTAATTCTTCTCCGGCGTATATCTTAAGATCCCTCCATGTGTATTACACAGATACTATTTGAAAATAAGTCTTTGATGTGCAAATATTTTATTAATATATTCATTTGCCGTGCCTATCGAGGCACTCTTCATCTCCGGCGCTTTATTTTATTTATCGGTAAGCGGCCTGGAGTTGTTTGGAACAGGTTGGTTTTTGTCCTCTTATCTTCCTGTGAATTTCACAGTTGCTCTGAGAGCTGTTCAGATTTCCTGGCTCAAATTATGTTTTATTGATATTTTCATATATCTGGATCAAAAGCACTGAGAAGCACTCCTCGGAATACGTTTTGTTCGGATGTTAAGTTCTTCCTTAATTATTCCCCCCCCCTCACTTCCTGTAATTGGTGGAGAGTTCAATTTCCAGTTGTTTTAACTGAAACTCAAGATTCCAAACTCGAGAATTTCCTACACGTGTCAAGAACAGTTCATTCCGGACGGATGGGTGGTTCTCTTCCTGACGGCCGTGACAGTTGACTGACGACGTCTCTGCCTGGCGGCTAGTGAGCGCCGGGCAGGGAGGTTCTGGCACGTTCTTCAGTCACCTTGTTTGACCTTGGTAGTTCCACTCGATGCACAGCGCGCCGTGGTCGAGGGAGCCGCTTGGGGGCCGGACGCCTGCGTTGGCCTTATCCCCGCTCAGAGCCTGGACAGGGGCCAGCGGGTGGGGGAGACGTGCAGCTGGTTATTAATCAGAGCGAGCCCTGTCGGCCCGCCCCCTCCGGACGCAGGGGAGGGGGATGGCACGGACCGTCGGGCGCCGTCTCCATGGTCACCTGTGGGTTACAGAGATTTAAGGAGATATGAGGTCAGCTGGCAGAACCGTCTCCTCCCAAAGGCTCCAGGTACCTCCCAGAGGTAGACACGCTTGCCCTCACTGTGTGATGAGGGGTCCTCACAAAGCAGGTCTGCAATCAAGGTTGATGCCACCAGGGACGTGGGATTCTGAATTCTGCCATATGCGGTGCTGAGTTCCGGGCTAAGGAGTCAATGTTTAATGTCACTTTGTCTTCTCTGCAAAGTCAAGTTTGACAGTACTTTGGTTTTGGTTTGGCATTAGTGGCAAAGCTGTCTGACAGTTGAAGTAGACGTTTTAGAGCTGGTTGTAAAATCCTTTTTTTAATACTGCTCTCCTCCATAATGAGCTACTCATTCCCTTGGATAGTTTCAGACTTACATTTAAGGCAGCTGTTTAACAGCAGCCATTACATTGTTTAACCCTTGTGTTCTGTTTACATATTAGCACCTTTGAAACTGTTAGCCTGGGTCAAATATACCCAGGACATTATTGGGATTTTAAAACAATACAGAAATACAATTTATGCAAAAATAATCCATATCTATTGTCTTTATTTGAATTCCAAACAATATAGAAAATGTATATGGTTAATGGCTGCCCTTTACCTCTGCTAGATTGCATTTAACAATGAAAGTGTCATTTGTTTTCTTGTGATAAAAATGTGATATAGAAATCCACTCTAATGAAGGCATTGGGGGCATAAATCATGTTTATCTGTGAAAAATTAAAATGAAACAAGGTTTTCATAGTAGATTATTATTTCATAGTAGTAGATTATTGATATTTATTGTTTTGAACTGACATTCTCAATTATTTTTCATCCTTATTGCATTATATTCAGAGACACAAAAAGCCAAAAAGGCAAAGCAAATACAGAACAACAAATTGAAATGCAAAACAAGAACCAAATTTACCCTGGTTCAGTCACTGTTTATGAAATACATCTGTCATGGCTTTCAGTTTGTAGTAGCTGTTGTGAAAGTGTCACTCGGCACTGGTAAAGATGCAGTTGTCATGTATAAGTGTAAAGATTTTAAAGATTGTGCACTAAAAAGGCTTTGTGGTGCATCTGCCATTTCCAGTCCCACTGAATAGCATGCGTTCACCCAAAAAAAAGCTATTTTTTGCTTCTCATAGCAGATCAGTGACTTAACCAAGCGAGACACAAGATGCTGGACTTTGGTTGGGTTCTGTAAATGAGGCGTAGGGAGTCCCATAGGGCCGAGCAGATTTGACTTTATAAAACTGTTAGGGAATATATTTAGTAAAAGCATATCCTGACATGCAAGTATGCTAGAAGATTATTGACATACTAAACCTATTTGCATCAATAGCATTTCTGTGTGCAAATAGCTTGTAATATGTTGTCAGTATGGTGTATGGTGGTGGAGAGTGTGATTGTTAAATTGTGATTGTATTGACTAAGCTATTGTTACAGGTACGTGTAATTTAGTTTAATGTAAGTAAATACAGTATAATCCCTGTTTTAACAATTTACAGGAATGTGTGGATTCTGTATGAATTTGTAAGGGGATGGATGGATGTTTGGCAGCTGAAATGACCGAATGATCTTTTGTTGCTTTTATTTATTTTCTTTTGCTTGTGTACAAGACTTTTTCTGCTTGGTAATCTCCTTACTTCTCTCTCGAAAAAGTACAAAACATTTATGGAAACAGTTGATTTTTCCCTTGCCAGGGTTTTTGGCTTTTCAAAGACGGGTTATGAGAAAATAAAACTGACGTGTCCGAAATGCTATTCCTCCGCATCCTCTTCTGCTGACCTTCTGTTTTTTCCCCGTTCAAAATGTTAGCGTAGCGCAATGTCCCGTTCGTAGAGCATCACCTTTGCAGGCGAGGGCCAACGGCGCCTTCCAGTGCAAGCGTTTTCATTCTGGTCGCCTTTCAGCTGTTTAAAAGTAGTTTTTGCGTGATTATATTTTCTTTACCAGGCATTATGGCTCGTATTTGTGCGGAAATCTTTTAAGACTGTAATCATCTCAGCTCTCATGCAGGCTGTCAGTTGCACATTCCTGGGGACCTGTTTAATCAACACCAAACCCCAGCTTTGTTTGAAGTCTTCTGATGGCTTGGCTGCTCACCAGAAACTCATGTTTCCCCCAAAATTTAAAAAGATAATTTTTTTTTTTTTTTTAAACGCCATCCTATTTTTCCCCCCACGTCTCTGTTTTTTGTTGTTGAATGACCTGTCCGTGAAGTGTGAAATTCTGGCCGGTGTTCCTTATTAAAAGGCTGCTGGAATGTAGTTGGAATGTGGGCAGCAGACAAAGCAGGATTGGTAGTGTATTCCCTTACAATCCCGTCCATTCAGGAAAACAATTGAAATTCAATTAATAAATTGGGCGAAAGAAACGGCTGTAATGTTCTATGAGTGTTTTAATTTGACTCGATTGCGATGGAATTGACCCGGCCGAGTCGTGCCGTTTTTGGGCTGCCAGTTACGCCGGGGTGGCAGACGACGCTCAAGGGGCGTGTTGGGATACGGCAGAGGCGTAGGCGACGGGACGGGGACCCTAGGCTGGGGACCGCTGCTCTTGAAATCGCTTTGGGAAGTTGGAACGAACAGCTGATGTAATTAGAATCAGCGGCGGCTTTGTCGCCGCCTCGGCATCTGTCAGAGCCAGGCATTCTCCACCCCCCCCAGACCCGACAGCCATCCTCTGCAGGGACACAACTCTTTTAGAACAGGAGCGGGGGGGGGGGGGTGGGGGGGACCGAATGTTGTCATCCTTCCTGGTGGAAAATAATCGGAGTACCGTGGGGAAGCTCCCTGAACACACTGAAATGTCTTATCTCCAGACAGCAGGGAATGTCCTCTGAGCTTCCGGCTGGATATCATTGTCCAGGCAGTCGGCATCGCAACTCATTCCTGTTTCGGCTGACCTTTCAGACCTGGACGTGTGCACCAAACTTTGTATTGCAGTAGATGGATGTGTGTGTGTGTGTGTGTGTGTGTGTGTGTGTGTGTGTGTGTGTGTGTAGTACATGTATGCATGTCTGTGTGCGAACCTGTGTGTGGTCTGCTGCGTGCATGCTTGCGTGACTGATTTCAAAATAAATGCTCCCCTCTGTAAGACTGTCGTTCAACCTCTAATGAGCAGGAAATTAGGGAATAAAAGATTTCAGCCACTTGGCTTTGATACTGCTTGATGTGCACTAATTGCCAAGATTGTATCTGTGTTATTTTTCAAAAGATCAGTAGGGCGCTCTGGTAATTTTCATTAATCACATACAGAGAAGAGCTAATTAAAATTTTCATTATTTTTGCCCCCCCCCCCACAACCATTTGGCATTTATTTAGGGAGAATAATTTTAATATTATTCATTCCATTATTGCATAAGAAAACAAAATGTAACCCGTTTTCAATCATTTGGCTGCTGTGATTGGTTCCCCCCCTCCTTCTCTGCTCTCGTTTCGCATTCTCTATCATTTAATTTTCTGTTATTTTTCTTGATTTGTTTAACGAAAGCGCCGTATATTGACATCGGCGCTGTAAATATCTGTAAGGCAAGCGACGCTAATGATAATCATCCTGCTGATTATTATTTATCGTAATCATTAGTTTTGCTACAAAGGTCACGGAACAAAAAAGACAAAAAAAAAAAAACCCCAGACGTGTTGATACCCAACACCAGCTTATTTGATTAGGCAGATTAAGATGACAACGCGCTTCGAAGACCCGTAATTTAACTGGATCATTCTGGCGCCCTGACCTCACGCCCAGATAAATTGTGCTGGCAGTGTGTACTGTACTATCACCCTGTAATTATTCCCTCCCTGCATGCCGGAGAGATGCAGGCGCGCGGCTCCCGGGCCCCGCGCGCGGTACAGACCCACGCTTCCAGGGTGTTGACCGAAGGCTCTGAATAATGTATCTATGGGCGCCCCTCAGCGGGAGTGGGCTGAGACGGAGCCGCTGGCTTGTTATTGTCTCATTACAGGTGTGGCCGACGGCGTACTCGCCGTGCTCACCCCCCCCCCCCCTCCCCCCGCGCCGCCGTTTCAGGCAAGTAGGGCGACGGAGGAGACAAAACCGAGCCGCGCGAGAAACAAACAGAAAAACAGAAACGTGCCTTCGCCGCCTGTCCCAAAGCTCAATCCAGAGCCAAATCGCTCCCGGTTGCTGCTTTTCTTTGACAGGAAATACGGTTACGGGCGAGGCGGTAAGCGTCTTTCGGGGGCTGTCGTCTGCAGTTTGGTCGTGTTCCGTCTCTCTGGAGCGATGTCCGTCTCGCAGCGGCAGCCGTTTGCACCGCGTTTCTCGGCACCTGTGGCTGAAAACAGAGTTCGACGAACATGGCGGACGCGGCTGTCCTTGCGATTAGCGCAGCGTGGCGTACTGTTGATCCCTGTCCCACAGGATTGATCTGACCAGGGGTCATTAAACAGCATATTACTGCCTGTGTCTCTGGTTTCTAGAGCCAAAGGTCACTTAATACTGAAACCAGACCCCCGCTGGTCTTCAGTCGTGAGCGGTCAGCCTCGCGGGAACTGCAGAGAAGATAAAGACCGAGTGCAATTTTCTCTCCACAATTTATTATTTAAGATGTCAGATATAGAAACGGGGAGCAGAGCAGGTATTATTTTCAGAAGGATGGTGCTTTGATGGAGATAGCACCTGTCCATTGAAGATTGTTCATTTTGTGCTCTCCTCTGTCAGTCTAATTGGAAAAAAGCGGGAAGAACAGCACCTGGCATGACAGTAACAAATGAAGGGCCAATACTAGAAAAATTAGAGCTGAGAGTAAATGCAGTGCTGTTGACAGAGGAAGGAGGAAGGCAATAAAAGTCCAGTCTCCTGTTGGCAGACATTTTGTTCCCAGTGTGTCAGAACAGGAGGAGAAAGACCAAAATTTCAAAACGAATGAATGAAAAGATTGTATCCTGCTCCGCTTCTGGAAGAGCGGATTGGGGAAAAATGTACAGCTTTGAAGTCACGGTAATAAGTAGTTGGTTTTCTTTGACATGCATTCAAACATGCACATGTATGTGCCACCATGATGCTCTTTGGCAGTTTACAAAACGCACACTTAAACTGAACTGGAGTGCAATCTACATAAAAGACATCAACAGAATAGAAGACATAAAAAGGAAGCCTAACCAAAGATGATAATAGACTCTGAAGCTTTGCACCTTATCTGCTGCAGTTATCAGCTCCGTCTTGTTCTTACTCCAGATATTTGTTTCCTTGTTAATGGGAGCCAGCTAATGCAAATTCTTCAGAGAGCGGCAATTTGTTTCCAACTCTTAAACACAATTCCTTTTGTCAAACAGCGAGCAAACTAAATGACATTAACAAAAGGAGGTTGTCAATTGCACAAAGAGAGCCACGTATGTTTCTAAACGCGTTGCTGGAAAGAGACAGCGGCGATGAAATGTGTTTCCAGGAAGACGGGGGAGGAGTCTTGCGCCGACCTGTGTATTTTTAGCGGATAGCGCAGTGTGATGGACTGGAGGGAGGTGGAGAGGTCAGGAGGGGAGTCAGATTGAGAGTGGGAGAAACCTGACATTGTTCAGCTGAACAGGTAAGAGAAGAAGCAGCAGCCTACTGCAGGCTCTTCTGAGAGATTCACAGATCAGCACAAACGGGGCAAACTGAGTCAGTGCCAAATTTCAACGGGGCATAAAAATGAATCCGTTGAGGAAATAGCCGAAGACGGGAGGCAGCCAGTTATTCTGGGGAAGAAAATCTAATATTGGCTGAGAATCAAGTTAGAAATGTTAAAAAAGGGAAAGGACTGAATAATAGTCTCTAATATTTATCTGGACCATGTGCTGTGTTCATGTATCGCCGTGTCTCTGAACCGCACTTACAAGGGCGGATTCCCCTATTTTAGTTTGGAGGTTAAGAAGTGATCCGATTTGATGATAGGTGAGCATAATGGCCAATCATCATTCTGATTCAAGCTCTTCTGCACAGCTGCCCATTCAGGCTAACGTATGCAAATTTCTGATCGTGTGCCGATTGGCTTAGTTTGAGAAGCATTACGTCAGGCAAAGATTTCTCTGGAGTTTTCTGTAGGTAGGCGCGGTGGGAGGTTGATTTCCTGCTCTTTAGTATAGACGGGGTCTGAGGTCACATTCCACAGCGCTTACCTTCTGGTTTCTGTTCCTTTCTGGTGCAGGGTCTGGGAGCAGACCCCGCCCTTCACCCACCTTTGCATGAAGCAGATGGAGCACCCTCCGTGCCGATGGCAGAGGGTTGGGTGGAGAATCTCTTCTTTTAACTTGGAGGAGGGAAATGTGGCACTGAAAATGTCGAATGCAATTAAAAAATGATGCATATGCTACGTATTCATAATTGATGGGAATAATGAACGTGTGTCGCCAGGCTCTCTTGGAAGTGGCAGCCATATGAGCAGATAGAGAGAGACAGTTTCATTTTTGCTCCAACGTTTTTGACAGTTACAACATATGCTGATATCGATATCATCCCCTGCAGTCGGCGAAAATGAATAAAATAGCTTTGCAAGGCTGGCCTCAGATCCGAACGCGTAGCCTACATCCAGGTTTTCCATTTCTCTGTTTCCTGTCATTTTGCTGATAACTAATATGATTTTGAAAAACCTCCACTTTCTCTTTGCATACTGAATAACTGTCATTTTATATGAAGTTATTTTCGATGTACGGGCATGAGAGCTGTAGATTCATCTGAATGGTACAAGCATTACAAATGAGATGTACACGTGGCAAATATTTGTATGTTCAGGTGAATTTAAATTGGATGTTCTACCACACACATGGAATATTCATTCATTCAATATGTACAGTGCTGCTATATTCAGAATACTTAATTTACAGTAACTTCTGTGAATTCCCGTGTTTGAAAATTGCCATTCTTTGTAACTCAACGGTCGTTGCTTCTGAGAATTGGATTTTTCTGGAATGTTCATGTTCCTTCATATGGTGTTTGCTTTTCGCTTCAGTGCAATGCAAGTGAATTTTTCTTTGATTTTTTGGTTCCTTTTCTGGCGATGCTTGAAAGGAGGCCAGCCTGGCCTAGCTGGAAAAGGCTGACTATTAACCCTTCTATTAGCACAGTGGGTTGGGCACCGCAGCAGATTGTGGAAACGATGACATTAAAGCCAATCCATTGCAGTCAAGGAATTTCTGATGCAGCTCGTACACTACAGTACCCCCCCCCCCCACCTCCCCCCATGTTTATATGCCTACCTTATTCCACTGCTCCTTGTAACTGGGTTACTTTGACAACCAGGCCGAGCTCTACTAAACTTTGTTTGGCAGGTTGTTTTTCTCGGAAAGGCGGAAAAAGAAAATACAAGAATACTTGTGAAAGTGGATTTAGATACCACTACAGCACCACATTCATAAGGCAATACAACAACAAAAAGCCCGGAATACAAGAATAGGTATTAGGCTCAGTCGCTGGTAATTCAGGCTCTTTCTATTGGGAAAGAAAGGAACAGTGGAACAGTGAAATGGATTGACAGACTTCACCGCTTCTTCCCTTTGTCTTCTGTAGTTAAAAGATTATTTTACCCGTGGCGTGGTTGTACAATACAGTTGGGCCTGACAGGTAACAGAAATTGATTTCAGCACAGGGAGAACTGTGGCTAGATTAATGCAGACTTATTTGCAGAGACGCTGGGGAGTGCGGAGGCGGGTCGGGGGGGTGGTGGGGTGGTGGGGGGGTGGTGGGGTGGTGGGGGGGTGGGGGGGTGGGAGTTCTTGGTTATGCTTCAGTATAGCTTGTACCAATTTGGAGAACCAAGAAGAAGCTGTCTTTCCCCCCACAACCCCTATTTGAATACCAAACTGTGTGTTGATTCTGATTAATTACCTTTCTGTGAAACCTTTGAATGTTTGAAACTTGCTTCCTGTACAACAGAGGTAGGCAACCCTGGTCCGGTGACATTTCTGGTTTTTGTTCCTTCTGAACTCCATCAAGCGTTTTGATGAATGAGTAAGAGTCTGAGCCTGAATATTCTGAATGGCGAAATGGCGAGTGCCTCTAGAAAATGAGCACCTGCATTCATTACACCTGATTAATTAACATGAATGCAGTGATTTAGTTAGAGGTTTGGATGGAGCAAAAACCAGGACCGTCTCCAGCACTCCAGGACCACGGTAGCCTTCCCATGCTGTACAAGCTTTAAACATTGCCTGCCAAGAGGGTGCCAGTCATACACAAGCAATAATTCCTGCTGGTGACAAGACATCAACCTTGACTGGAGTAAACAGTACTGTGGTAATGCAACCGTGTTGAGTTTGTATGTTGAGGCGTAAACAGTACTGTGTTAATGCATCCATGTTGAGTGTGTATGTTGAGGAGTAAACAGTATTGTGTTAATGCATCCATGTTGAGTGTGTATGCTGTGGAGTAAACAGTACTGTGTTAATGCATCCATGTTGCGTGTGTATGCTGTGGAGTAAACAGTACTGTGTTAATGCATCCATGTTGAGTGTGTATGCTGTGGAGTAAACAGTACTGTGTTAATGCATCCATGTTGAGTGTGTATGCTGTGGAGTAAACAGTATTGTGTTAATGCATCCATGTTGAGTGTGTATGTTGAGGAGTAAACAGTACTGTGTTAATGCATCCATGTTGAGTGCGTATGTTTGCGCTGTTTGGGAGCCTGAGAACTGGCAGCCGTGACTCCCTATCTGTGGGGGGGGAGATCCTCTGTGGCCCGCTCCTCACTCAGCCTGTGTACTTAATGAAACTGTAGGTGTGGAGAGTGCTAATCTGTCCTCCTTCCCATCACCTGCACCTCACATTAGGACACAATGAAGCAGGAGTTTGGCTCCTTTTAAGAGCGGCACCTTTGAGACTCGGCACAACATTTCATTTCTCTTTTCTTCCTGCATGAAAAGAGAAAAAGAAAAATGCAACCAAAAAAAAGTTATATACAAAATATATATACATTTATATACAAAAACAAAAAAAACACAGTGGATCAATTCAGCTAAAAGACTGGTAGTTGTGTTTTTTGGTTGCTTTGGGTTTTTTTTATTTTATTGTATTTATTTTGAATGTGGAGCGGTTTGTGTAAGCAGGAGGGGGAGGGGGGTGGGGTTTGGGAGAGAGCAGCTTGGGGAAACTGGGCCGGGGCAATGATGGGGAAAAGAGCCCAGTCCCCGGCAGCGGCAGCAATCACTCTCACCTGCGGGACTCCTAAATGCACTGGGGTACGGTGCACCTGATATACGCTCCACCTGATATGCGCTCCACCTGATATCCGGACGGCAGGTGTCCCCACCACCCACCCCCATCTATCATGATAAAATCGCTCCCGCGCAGTTTCAGCGGAATGTGGAGGCTTACAGGGACGCGTGTGTCGCTCGCCGTTCTCATTACGGCCTCGTTAATGAAGGATGCCATTGAGCTGCCGTGCCGCCGGTGTAGTTATCAGGGTGTGAGGGGAGAGGTGCATTTACACTGGCTCTGCTGGGAGCTCCACTGCTTCAGACAGGCAGGAGGAGAGGACTGCTGTGCATCCGAGGCCCCTCGGTTTAAGGCCTGCAGCCCCCATGTTTGGCCTGTTTTGAGTGAGATGCGTGGGTGCTGCTGTAAGGACTGTGGCGGGACCAGTGGGCTGGACTAGGCGAGACGCCGCGCAGACTCAGCTCACCGGGCATCTGTGTGTGTTTTGCAGGGAGGGCTGAGGAACAGCAAGCACGAGTGCACGCTGTCGTCGCAGGAGTACGTCCACGAGCTGCGCTCCGGGATCGCCGAGGACAAGCTGCTCAACTGCCTGGAGTCCCTGCGCGTGTCCCTAACCAGCAACCCTGTCAGGTCAGTTCCTTCCCAGGCCACACCCCTGTGCCTGTCAATTAGCCCCCGCCCTGCCCCACCCCCGGCTCTTCCCCGTCTACACCAAAAAGCATCACCAGCTCTGCACTTTCTTCACGTGAGGGGAATCTGCCCTGTGCCCTGCGGTGTAAATTTGGAAGGGGTCAGCAGGTGTCCTGGCTGCACGCCGTGGGCAGGGCTGGTGAAGGGGGTGATGGTCGGACCTATTTTGGGTCTACTGCCGTCAGCTCATTAGGAGGTCTCTCCCCACCTCTTCTGTCCATTCGTCCCCTAATAGACAGAAGGTCCATCGGATGGCATGTCATTCTCCAAAGCCTTACTGCTCTTCCTGCTCTCACCACTAGGCCTTACTGCTCACCCAGCCCTCACCACTAGGACTTACTGCTCACCCTGCCCTCACCACTAGGCCTTACTGCTCACCCTGCCCTCACCACTAGGCCTTGCTGCTCACCCTGCTCTCTCCACTAGGCCTTACTGCTCACCCTGCCCTCACCACTAGGTCTTACTGCTCACCCTGTCCTCACCACTAGACCATACTGCTGACCCTGCTCTCTCCACTAGACCTTACTGCTCACCCTGCCCTCACCACTAGACCCTACTGCCCACCCTGTCCTCACTACTAGACCTTACTGCTCACCCTGTCCTCACCACTAGACCCTACTGCTCACCCTGTCCTCACCACTAGACCTTACTGCTCACCATGCCCTCACCACTAGACCCTACTGCTCACCATGCCCTCACCACTAGGCCTTACTGCTCACCATGCCCTCACCACTAGACCTTACTGCTCACCGTACTCTCATCACTTGACCTTACTGCTCACCATGCCCTCACCACTAGGCCTTACTGCTCACCCTGCTCTCACCACTAGACCTTACTGCTCACCCTTCTCTCATCACTAGACCTTACTGCTCACCCTGCCCTCACCACTAGGCCTTACTGCTCACCCTGCCCTCACCAGTAGACCTTGCTGCTCACCCTGCCCTCACCACTAGGCCTTACTTCTCACCATGCCCTCACCACTAGACCTTACTGCTCACCCTGCTCTCATCACTAGACCTTACTGCTCACCCTGCTCTCACCACTAGACCTTACTGCTCACCCTGCTCTCATCACTAGACCTTACTGCTCACCCTGCCCTCACCACTAGGCCTTACTGCTCACCCTGCCCTCACCAGTAGACCTTGCTGCTCACCCTGCCCTCACCACTAGGCCTTACTGCTCACCCTGCTCTCATCACTAGACCTTACTGCTCACCCTGCCCTCACCACTAGGCCTTACTGCTCACCCTGCCCTCACCAGTAGACCTTGCTGCTCACCCTGCCCTCACCACTAGGCCTTACTGCTCACCCTGTCCTCACCACTAGACCCTACTGCTCACCCTGTCCTCACCACTAGACCTTACTGCTCACCCTGTCTTCACCACTAGACCCTACTGCTCACCATGCCCTCACCACTAGACCCTACTGCTCACCATGCCCTCACCACTAGGCCTTACTGCTCACGATGCCCTCACCACTAGACCTTACTGCTCACCGTACTCTCATCACTAGAACTTTCTGCTCACCATGCCCTCACCACTAGGCCTTACTGCTCACCCTGCTCTCACCACTAGACCTTACTGCTCACCCTGCTCTCATCACTAGACCTTACTGCTCACCCTGCCCTCACCACTAGGCCTTACTGCTCACCCTGCCCTCACCAGTAGACCTTGCTGCTCACCCTGCCCTCACCACTAGGCCTTACTGCTCACCCTGTCCTCACCACTAGACCCTACTGCTCACCCTGTCCTCACCACTAGACCTTACTGCTCACCCTGTCTTCACCACTAGACCCTACTGCTCACCATGCCCTCACCACTAGACCCTACTGCTCACCATGCCCTCACCACTAGGCCTTACTGCTCACGATGCCCTCACCACTAGACCTTACTGCTCACCGTACTCTCATCACTTGACCTTACTGCTCACCATGCCCTCACCACTAGGCCTTACTGCTCACCCTGCTCTCACCACTAGACCTTACTGCTCACCCTGCCCTCACCACTAGGCCTTACTGCTCACCCTGCTCTCACCACTAGACCTTACTGCTCACCCTGCTCTCATCACTAGACCTTACTGCTCACCCTGCCCTCACCACTAGGCCTTACTGCTCACCCTGCCCTCACCAGTAGACCTTGCTGCTCACCCTGCCCTCACCACTAGGCCTTACTGCTCACCATGCCCTCACCAATAGACCTTACTGCTCACCCTGCTCTCATCACTAGACCTTACTGCTCACCCTGCTCTCACCACTAGACCTTACTGCTCACCCTGCTCTCACCACTAGGACTTACTGCTCACCCTGCTCTCATCACTAGACCTTACTGCTCACCATGCCCTCACCACTAGACCTTACTGCTCACCGGACTCTCATCACTAGAACTTTCTGCTCACCATGCCCTCACCACTAGGCCTTACTGCTCACCCTGCTCTCACCACTAGACCTTACTGCTCACCCTGCTCTCATCACTAGACCTTACTGCTCACCCTGCCCTCACCACTAGGCCTTACTGCTCACCCTGCCCTCACCAGTAGACCTTGCTGCTCACCCTGCCCTCACCACTAGGCCTTACTGCTCACCATGCCCTCACCACTAGACCTTACTGCTCACCCTGCTCTCATCACTAGACCTTACTGCTCACCCTGCCCTCACCACTAGGCCTTACTGCTCACCCTGCCCTCACCACT
This sequence comes from Synaphobranchus kaupii, assembly GCA_029718625.1. Taxonomy (NCBI): domain Eukaryota; kingdom Metazoa; phylum Chordata; class Actinopteri; order Anguilliformes; family Synaphobranchidae; genus Synaphobranchus; species Synaphobranchus kaupii. The sequence continues at coordinate 834,849 of CM056383.1, read as the reverse complement.
AGACCTTACTGCTCACCCTGCTCTCATCACTAGACCTTAATGCTCACCATGCCCTCACCACTAGGCCTTACTGCTCACCCCGCCCTCACCACTAGGCCTTACTACTCACCCTGCTCTCATCACTAGACCGTACTGCTCACCCTGCTCTCACCACTAGGCCTTACTACTCACCCTACTCACCACTAGGCCTTACTGCTCACCCTGCTCTCACCGCCTCTGCCTCTTTGATCCCACTTCCCCCAGAACACTTTCAAAACGCACCTTTGCCCATCTGCTCACCCTTCTTTTTTATACTCTCATCCAGTTTGATCATAGGTAATGTCCTGCTTAAAAAACTTTTGAATCTTCCTCAGCTGTACACTAGTTTCTGGCTTGCTTTGATAGCCCTTTTCATTCAATCATAATTAGGTAGAGCTGCGGTTGGGTTTTTCACCCCCTTTTGCAAGGATGTCCGTTCCTTTTTTTGTAGATGGGATCTTCAACTTTAATTTGGTCCCAGAAGCACAGAGGAACTCTGTGACAGCAGACCCTCTCAATTATTTACCAGCACGCTGTCGGAGAGATGTTTCTTAATGTGAATCGATGAACGCTGCATATAAAGTGGTCATCAGATGCGTGGCAGATATTCTTTTAAGTCGACCTCACTGCTAAGAGAGGAGCAGCAGGAACCCCCGGCGCTCCGGTGGATATAGCCGGTGTTATTCCTGTATCCTCACGGCCTCACAAACTAATAGGTGTGCCTTCACTACAAAGTTCGCCACTGCCTCACGGAAAGAACAAATGTGTTCAGCGCACTTAAACTAAGAATAGTTATTTAGGACCCCCTCCCTTCATGGGCGAGCTGTGTCAAAACGACGAGGCGAAAGAATAATAACAAAACTTCCCGTTTACACCTACTTTTTTTTCTTTTTTTTAAAAAGCAAGAAAAATATTAGCGGAAATGAGAGCTGTTTAATGATGCAAGTTGCAGGCACATAAACAGCCCGGAGGTACTCTCTGGAGTCGGAGCGTAGCATTAATTAAGCTACACGATGCCACTTGCTTGGTTTAGATCTACCGGATCAGTGACGAGTGGGCTACAGGACCTGCCTCCACTGCTGTTTACTCATTTGATAGTTCACTAATTACGGAAAATGAGACTAAACGGCGTTTTTATTAGAGAGAAAAAAAGCAGAAGCTCGGTCCTCCGGTGACTGGCGAGCGCCGTAAAGTTCGGCGCTCATGGTGGTAGCAAAGCACGCTAGCGGTACTCGGCTAAAAAAGGGTAGCAGGAGCCGAGGGCCAGTAGGAGGCCAGGATGGCCCTGTGGGTGTTTTTTGAGAAGCGCTGAACCTGTGACCGGGCAAGTGTGGGAATGGCTCTCGGCGGGTATCTTGGCCACCCACGGAAGGCCAGTTCTTGCTGGCTGAAAGGCCCCCCGAGGTGACAGAAAGCAGAAACGTAGCTGCGCATCACCAGGCTCTCCTCGTCCTCGTCCCCCCCCCCCTCCCCCTCCTTTGCCTCTCTGTTTGTTTTAAAGGGTAGATTAACGGAAGGGACATTTCAACCCCCGGCCCGCCGAGGCCACTAGCAATTAATATGAACGCAATTAATAGTCACGGATCACGACGTGCAGAGGAAACGCAAGCTGCCGGCCTGCGTCCTGATCGCTCTATGTTAATGTAACCTTTACTCCCAGATAGTCTCATGTAGTTCTAACAAGCATAAAGAAGACAGCAATATAAAGCCTTCACAGTTTTTCCCCTACTTCGGCAAATTAATGTCAATGCAATTTTAAAAAAAACTCAATAAAAGTATACGGGTGGACGGCTGTAATCTCATTGGCTGAATGTGCTCTTACTTTCAGGAATTTGCAGAAGGACCTGCTTGACGCCCCAACAGTAGTTCATACATTATTACTTAATGGCATAGGTTGTACATACTATACACAGGCCCCCAATGCCCCGGTTGGCTTAAGATGGAAATCGATTTATATTCTAAAGAACCCAGCCATGTAACGACCGGTGATTTACAAGCTCTCCTGCGCAGTCATGCACCAAGTATCATTGCTCTGTTAGGCTCACAGAGGTGTTGGTGTGGGAATCTCTGTAAATCATGACTTTTTAAGGTAGGTTCTTTTCCTTATAACTCAAACAGTGAGGCTCTTCGCAATAAAAAAAAAAAGAAAAAGAAAAAAAAGGTATAAGCAGAGCGGTTAGAAATTAAACTGCATTGGAACCATTTATTTGGGGTCTTGCGAGACAAATGGGTTATATTTGCATTTTTCTGTTCAGTCGGGGGGGAGACAAATCGTTTCCGAGCCCCGCCGGACACTCCCAGTTTAATCTAAAATGCATGTCGCTTTCAGGATTTTGTCCCTGTTTGGAATTTACATGAAAGCCAGGTCCCATGTTTGCTGATTTCTTTGCACTGCATGTAGGGTTGTTGACATTGAAGAAGACAGTTCAGCCATGAAAGAGAGTTTTTCTGTTAAAAGAGCACGTCATTTGAAAGTAGCATATTAGCGTATATATATTAAAAACAAGGCAAGATATGCATGCTGTTCCACGCTTGTAGTACTTGTAAATATCCTTAAAGCCATATGTTTAGCCCTGAGCCTCGCCCACTTAAAAGGAAAAGAGCAGGTGTGTGCCTGAGAGGTTCGGCTGAACGTGGCAAACGTTCGTTGTTCGCCGTTTCGACAGCCACGCCGGGTAGGCCTGAGTTTCGTGCTCGAGGAGGCTGGCTTGTAAAACTGGGATTTCGAAAAGGAAAAAAAAAAAAAAGAAGAAGTTTCCAAATGAAAAGGGTGATTAGCAGCGCTCGTTAATTTCACTGAAGCGGTATTGGTGCGCTGGCTGCACGTCATCGTTCTGTTTACTTCAATCAGCAGAAAAAAGTGAGAACTCTCATCACAAAAGTGTTTATCTGGTTCACCGCGCGTCAGTCTCTGTAGCTCTGTCGTTTCGACGTGGGCCGCTAATTTCCTCCCCCGAGGAAAACCTGTATTTGTGTAATAGTTTAATTGGCAAGGCTGAGCACCTGTTTCCCTTGCCCAGGTGGCTGGTGGGGCGGCACGGCGCCCTCTGTCTCCCGGGCAGTCCCAAACAGGTGCGCCACTTGCAGATGGCATCGCCTAGAGCGCCCGCAGATGCATCCCAAGATTTCCGTCTCCTGGAGTTATTTCTTTAATTCTGTCAAAAAAGCAGTTGGATCATTATTCATCTCTCGCTTCCCTCCTCCCCCACCCGCCCATACACTGCTCCTCCATTTGGACAGGTGCTTCTTAATTTAGAAATGTCAATCCGTTTGTGGAGCAGAGTCTCATTTCGCTAACTTTTACACAGGTTCCAAGGAGAGTCCTAATTCTCGGAATGTCTCGTATAAAGGGTTTTCGTTCAGTGTCAAATCGCTGTTAACCGTTTCGCGTGCTGCAGGACGGAAGGCCTGGAGATAGCACAGCAATGCGAGACTTTGCACCACAATGCCTGAAGTAATCTCCTAACTTTTCCCACTCCCACACATCCACAACAAATTTCCAGCT
>CM056383.1:780294-830826 GCA_029718625.1 Synaphobranchus kaupii | reverse complement strand
GGCCAGGACCCCGCTCTTATATGCAGCGTAAGCTCTGTACAGTACATCCTACAGAAGCAGAAGAATCAGAACATAGATAAAAGTCCTCCTCACGCGAGCTGTATGAGTTTTTCATTTTGCCTGAGGAATGTACATGATTGCAGAAAGTAACACAATTTGGTGGCACTTAACTGCAAGATTATACCTATCAATATTTCATGAACAAGCCCCCCCCCCCCCCCCCCCCCCACCCCCACCCCCTGCCCCTTCCCACCTCTCTCCCCGGCAGTTAATGAAATCTTTGGATGCATGCCACGAATTGAGTAGAGGAAGCTGATAAGCAGCTCGTTTTGACTGTAGGAAAGGCCCGTTTCCCATTCCCGTCCTGTCCGTCACACTCCGACAGACAAACATGTTATAGCGTAGCCTCTGTGGCCGCTCGCCGACCGTCATCCCGTCCGCTGCCGTCAGTTTTAGGCGTCTCTGCATTAATCTGCCTGCCCCCCCCCCCCCCTTGGAGTAATGGGAGCTTGTGACACCACACAAGGGACGGATCTTTACCTCCTTAAGTAAGGCGTCAGTTGTCAGGTTCGCCCCAGAGGCACGTATGTGAGTCAAGCTGCTTGGATTTTAAGGAAAGTGATTGTCATCTTACCATCAGCTCGTTGGCCCAAACCAGATTTACATAAAGCGACATAAGCCCTGTATATGACCTGCGAGTGAATCGGATTTGTTTTTTGTAACCATGTTTTGTACGCGGTCCTCTCCTCCCTCGAAGACAGATGTGTTTTACCCATGCAAACATTAATACAGTCTCCAAGGTACACACAGCAGTGTGTATGAATCACAGCGTCTCAAAAAAATATCGTCTTCATCGCACAGGCGTTAACACGGGGCTGTCCCATTGGTAGGGAGACGGATAAGGCTTGCTTTCAGATTTAGTGAACTACGGCGCCACAAAAATATTGTCTTCGTTCTCTCTCTCTACCCCTCCATCATTTACCACCTCGCCATTGCTGTTCAAATTTCATATCCAAAAGCGCTGCTCGGCATTAGATTGAGTAAAACTAGATTGTTTTTTAAGATTTCATTTTTTACGATGTTTGCATGCAATGAGCTGCCGAAAACAGTGGGGTAGGAGAATGGGGAACATTAAACCGTAAGCGTTAGTAAACAGGCAGTTATAAATTTTCGACATTATGCTGTTTTGTTTTATTAACAATGCAGATCATTATTGTGTAGTGTACAGCAAATGGTAATAAGTTGCAAATTGGGTTTGGTTGCCTGGTAATGAATATTGAGTGATGGTGCGGAGAGCCTTGGCAGTTGTGTAATTCCCTATGAGACTGGTAGCGGGTCAGAGAATACCTAATTCCACCTCCGCGCACCGCCGTGGGCTAGCACACATCAGGCCCAATCCAGGGTCTTCTGTGACACTGATTGTCAATACAAATGACTTTAATATACATGCTGCTGTTGTGTAAAAATCGTTGTCAAATGGAGGAATAAATCGTTGAGTTATGGCCTCGTAATGCTACAAATTGCTCCATGTATTTTGTTTTAATTGACACCGCGGAGCAGAGAACAAGTGATGCAACTGACATAATCTAGATGCGATCAAGGTCCTCTCCTGCCCGGCCCTGATCCCTTATCTCCGAGCGGGGGAACCTGCTCGTCAGCCTCGGATCATTTGCCGTCTCCAGATACAATGCGGTTTATAGCCAATTATCTCCCGCGATACCATATTGATTGCTGTATTACAGCTCTTAAACGTTTGGCTGTTGGACATGTGCTTTTGGGGCGGGGCGGGGGGTACTGTGTTGGAGGAGGTTTTCAGACCCTCACGGTCAGAAACAACATGTTTTTCTCCTCATACGCCTTCAGATTTGATTGTGGGTTTTACAGTTGGTTGTTTAGGGTTGTAGGAGTATATTTGCTGTCCATAGCAGAGCAGAAGGATGCCTTAGAGCAGGGGTGGCCAACCCTGGTCCTGGAGAGCCGCAGGGTCTGTTGGTTTCTGTTTTCACCTTAAATACAACGACCACTTTAGACCCAAGAAACCAGGTGAGGTGAGTTAACTGTGGAAACGACTCCTTTAATTGATCAATTAAGTGCAGAGTAGCAACAAAAACCAACAGACCCTGCGGCTCTCCTGGACTTGGGGTTGGCCACCTCTGCATTAGACTTTCTTTAGAAAGACAAGGTAACCCCGCTACATCAATCCATGTACTGCACAGCAGTGTGAGAGAACCCCATTTAAACTGGATCCTGGCCAGTTCTTGGGGGCGTAGCGAAAGTGAGATTTTAGCGAGAATACCAATTTCAGGGCAAAACATTCAAAAGATTACAGAAGCCCAACAAAAGCTTAAAAATGCATCATTTCAAGTAACAAGTCTGTGATGTTTCCTCCTACACGCTTTCCCCTAGAAATCTTGCACTGTAAAACCATAGCTTTGCAATCATTGTCGATCCATTGTGAAGATGTGCTGATGTCAGAGTTACCATCTGGTTGGTGTTTTACTTACTTCATGGCTGTGTCTCATTTTAATAGATTTTAACCTCCTTACCGGAATATTGGATGCCTGCCAGGATTTACAAGCGTTTTGTGCTAAACCACTTTTTGAAATGAAATGTTTCTTAGCAAGTGATTACATTCTGTTTTGAGTACATATGTGTACATATGTAATATTTTAACCGAGTGTTGGGTAATGTGTTTAAACTCATTGTGCAATATGCAATATATTTTAAAAATATAGACATAAAATATATAATTGTGGCAGTAGGTGGTGTTTTTGGATTTGAAATGTGCCAACCCAACTCTAGTATAGTCTAATCTCCGTAGAAAAATGTAAAATGCAATCAGTTTGTCACATTTACACTAATTTGCTTTTTATTCTTTCATGCATTTCTGGCATGACTTAGTATGAATATTCTTCAGTTTGCATTTGACATTTTTCACAATGGTGCAAGGCTGTTTACACTTTACTGCAGATGGGCCAACGTGCATCTGGGAAGAGCTGTAAAAAATTTTTGTAAAAAATTTAGCTTCAGCTTCCGTAATCTTAAATATGACACCAAATATGAAGTCCTCCAAAAATTTCAAATTCAAAGCCAGACCGAAATACGAAGTGAATCCGGATCTCGGATATGGGGTGTTGGGTAATGTGTTTAAACTCATTGTGCAATATGCTAGTAGTCACACCTCTTTCTATGTTCAAAATTCTGATACATAAAGTACAAACATAAATGTTTTCCTCTCTCATCTCCCATTCTGTGCACAAACTAATCTCCGGCTGACTTGCGCAAAGCAGTAGGTTGGAATGAAACTTTTCGATTGGGAGTGAATCGATGGCAGCATGTGTTCAACGTGACTTTTCCCAGCCTGGTGAATGCATGGCTGTTAGAAGTACTGGGGCTGCCCTGGATGGAGGCTGGAGATTGTGGTGGAAAATGTGAAATCTCAGAGGACACGCGTGTACCTGGCAGCGCGTTCCTAGAGTCTCTCTCTCCACAGCGCTTGTCATCGCGCCCCTCGCCTCCAGTTGTAATTCCTATTGACATTTCTAGGCCTTGAGACGAGTCGTTCCCACATCTCCTGACGGATGTGGAACAGATACAATTTCTAAAGATACTTTAGCTGGAGGCATAAATTAACCTAGGCCAAGTAGTACATGCTGTACCCAGAATATTGGAATTTGCATCAAATATAGTGAAATAATGCAATATTTCCAAGTAATACATCAAACGCTGCAATAGTGCTTATATATTTTTTGGAAGGCTGCAGTTTAACAGGATTATGGCAGCCAACGTTTGGCCAAACAGCATGAAATGAACAAAATGAAACAAAATGGATTGGGAGTATGCAGAGAATTGCCATCAAAAGTGTTGGAAATGAATATGTAGCCTAGATTAACTGGTGATGTTAATCACACAGAGATGGACCAGCTCATAGCAAAATGTTTCAGAGAAGTCGTTCTGTGAGACCGTTGGTCTCAATGTTGAATATAAATTTAAAAACTTTTCTGGATCTGAGAAGCTGGCATACACTTTGTTTATCATTTATGTAAAAATGGTATTTTATGGAAGTTACCTCCAAGCTAATAGCACTGTTCCATGATGTTTTATGCATTTACTTATATGACATGGTCCCGGTCAGCAGGAACATCTGGCAGTGAAGACAGGGAAATACAAACAGCTTGGGGTGATAAAGCTAATTTACTCTTATTTTTTCACTTCTGTCCTTTTGTTTATGAAGCTGTTGTGCAGAAAAAGATGGGGTGAACAAAGTCTTAAGTCTGTGTGCTTCAAGTAACCTTAATCTTTATTGTTCACCAGCATCCATGGATTTTTTACCGATTCAAATTGGGTTAATGAAATAACTAACAGTTATTATTTACTGTGCCATTTCAAATCTGTGGATACAGTCTATGAATACCAATTATCTTTCAGTTTTTTGACACTACAAAAAGGCCATTTAAGTTTTGTGAAAATTTATCGGGAGAAAAATTGTAGGAAGAAGTAAAATGAGACTTTGCCCGGCTCTCTAATTAGACAGTTTTCATTCTGGAGGCAGCTACTGCTGGCAGTGAACATAAAATAAGCCGGTCATTTGTTTTCGGTGAAATGGTATATATTAACATAGTCTCGACTGCATAATGTAGACATTGTTTTTCATTTCAGAACAGACAGGGGGGAAAAAAGATCATACATCCACATCAAAGTAAATCAGTGCTTTTCTATGGAGTTTATGTCCCAATTCAACCACACCAGGGGATTGTGTGATTATAGTCATCCATATTCTTCCAAATGATAACAATTAGGTCCTTTTCCACAAGTTTGTTTTAGAAGTCTGTCTTTTTGTTGCTCGAAATAAATTCTCTAAAAGGCAAACAAAGCAAACAGACAAATAATCCCTCTTTTCCCCGATGGTATTTATCATGTCTTTCTTAGGGGAGCCATTAGTCAATATCATTTTCTGTCAAAGGCGAGAAACACAATGACCATCTTCTTGGATTCAGTACAGCTGTCTCGCTCTGTCAAATAAAGCAAACGCTAGGTGTACACTGCCATGTCCATGCAGATATAAGTGTGTGGATGACTTCTGAAATAAAGAATAAAACGTTGATGTTTTTCAGTGAACTCCGTTTGATAGCTCTTCTGTTTTGTGACTTGAGTAAACTGAATGGTTTCAAAACTCGCTAACTATCTCCTGTCTTTCTCCCCCTGCCACAGTTGGGTGAACAACTTTGGCCATGAAGGACTGGGATTACTGTTGGACACATTGGAGAAACTGCTGGACAAAAAACAGTAAGATCACCCTTAAAAAAAGAGTAGCGTATTATTTCAGCTGGAAGAGAGTGCTGTTTAATATGCAGCCACTGTCACTCATTCCTCAAATATTTTGTCTTTTCAAGTCAGTAGGCTTGATATGACGTATTGTATATATTGCCAAAACATTACATGTGGTACATTAAAAACGACTAAAACATAAATTGAAACCCCAACAACTGAAACGCCACTGTTTCTATTTCTCTCTAGGCAGGAGAGCATTGACAAAAGGAACCAGCACAAGCTGATCCAGTGTCTCAAGGCTTTCATGAACAATAAGGTTTGTATGGGGAGCTGGGGGGTTATATTGCACAAATTGCAGCGTCCATATTAAGCACCCGCAGTCTTCCAGTCGTCTTCTATTTTTCACGTTTACATTTTTTCACCAATGACTGATGACTGATAACCGAATAAACACTTCTACATGCCTATGTGGCAAACTATGCCATTTCACGACGTCGGGAGCCATTTATGCGTTTCAGTGCTATTGATCCATGCACGGTTTTCTAGGAAGTGGCTATGGCAATTTTTAGAACCAACCCCCCCCTCCGGCTCTCAGGCAGCGGAACTGACGTTTTTGTTGCTTCGCACAGTGTGAAGAAATCCGTGGCGGAGGCCTTGGATTCCTTTCACATGAATTAGCGCAGTGCATTAACACAGTCGGGCGTCAATCGATCAAATCTCCAGCTCACCCCTTTAACTGCAAGCTCCAGGCCCGCAGCAGAGGGGGAGAAATGAACAGGGGAATCGGAGTGGTGTGAGAGAGTTCACCTGATGCTTCCCTCTGGGCAAGCTAGGCCAAACCCTTTATGTTGGTACATTCTGCTATAATTTGTTTCTGGAATATTCCTGTCATGTTGGCATTACAGTGAGGAATAGACCATGAGGCACTACATTACCTGTAATGCTGTACTTGTAGCACTCTGCTTCTACAACCACTATTAATTCACTTTTTTCCAAATTTTTTTTGAGAAGTCTTGCCATCATTTTTCACCAGGTTTCCTAAATAGCTCAGAGTCCCTGGATTCTTCCAAGAATTGAATTGCTGTTGGCCAGATTTTTGCTGTCCCCTTACCAAAATCCCTGCACGCAGCCAGGTCATCTTAAAGAGTGTGTCTGATGGATTTTAAAAGCACAGTCCAATGTGTGTTTGTCCCTGTAGCCTTGTCCTGATTTGGATTAATCTATCATCATCTCCCTTTTCTTTCCTTGGCCTCATTGGCCCTCTAATAGAAGAATTTGGGCTAATTTTGTATTTATATCCAGGCTTTCTGTTGATTACATTCCCTCAAACTCTTATTTGCAGAGGTAATTCGGAAATGGAACACATTTTGCCTGAATGAAAACCCTTAGTACATACACACAACAGGAATATACTGTATATACATGGATCTGACAATGGTTTTCTTCTTTTTTTTTTTTCTTCTGTGCTTTTCAGTATGGGCTGCAAAGGATTCTGGGAGACGAAAGAAGCCTTCTGCTCCTGGCAAGAGCTATTGACCCTAAACAGACCAGTATGATGACAGAGATTGTCAAGATCCTGTCTGCCGTCTGCATTATCGGAGAGGAGAACATGTAAGTTTCGTCGACCATGCACCCGCCCGCCCGCCCGTCCATCCATCGCGCTGGTTTTTTCTCCGTAGGCGCGGCAAACCCCATCTTCAGACCAACACGTCAACATGAACCAGCCTCTCCACCTCTTCTGTGGAGCAGCCCCCGTTGGTTATTAACAAGTTAATGAAATATAAGTGCAGAAGAACTGTCAGAGGCCTAACATGATGCTTATTCAAACACACTGTGTGCTCATATCGCATTTGAGAGTAAGCCCGGAGACATGTCGGAGTCTATTGGTTAACATGTTCTTATTTAGCTGCTTGGGCTGTGTAGCGTATTAAAGTGCTCAGGGTTGTTGGCCGTGAGCGCATGGCCCGGCTGACAGATTATAAATTGAATCCAGGGGAGTTTTTTATTATTTTTTTTATTGTGTCTGCTACAGCGGCAGTCTAGAATAACAATGGCAGAAAAGGGCAGCACTTCAGTGAAGCTGCATTCAACATCTCAACGAAATGAACAAAAAAAAATGTGGAACCACATAGCAGATGCTCGTTTCAGGCAAATGCAAAAGTGCAGCAGTCGGCCCTTGGTTTGAACCCCCCACTTGTGCACCTGTGGCTTCTGGTCTGTCACAGTGCTCTGAGAACCTTGCTTTGTGGCTTCAGGCTGTCTAATGCATGCCTCACTACACCCCTGCTTTATATATTTCAGCTGAATGGTAAGGGCCATTGTCCTTCCATACCAATGTAATGGTCAAACCTCCATAATGCTGGAAGGGCTGGTACCATTAATGGCGGTCAATACGTTACTACCTTGATGGAAAGATCGCAGCACCATTGCATTTGTATAACACACACACACAGCGAAAATGGTGGTGTACATTTAACACCCTAGGGCGTTTATATGAGTCCGTGGACTGATATAAAAACCCTAGGGTGTTAAATGTACGCCAGCAGTGTTAAATTTATATCGTAATTTTTTCTGTACGGGCTGCATTTCACATCAGAGTTACCAAGAGCTGACTTTTCACATGGTGGCAAAACTGTGCTCAGAACAGATTTGAGGACACAGGCACGCTTGCCGAAACCATTATAACAGACGTCGGACAACATCAAAGAGGCACTCGAGGAGTCAGGCAGGTGCTGCTTTTTTGGAGCACAGACTTGACGAACTTGAAAGACATCAAGTGCTCGCTTAACTCACTTAAACTCTCCAATTAGCGAACAGGGGCCTGACCTCCTCTTATTTATTTATTTTACACAGATACCACGGGGAAGGCAGATTGCAGTGATTTGAGAGGGACAAGCCTGCACATTTAGGCTTTGATAGCTTTCATAGGCGCAGAGTGCACTAATCACTGATATGCTGCCATAATAAAGTAATGGGGTTGAATGGGCCTGTTTCACGCACCAGTTTGAAGGAGCAAGTCGCCACAAACATATTTCAAGAGGTTACACAAGATTTTTATTTTTTGCCAGACTGGGGTGGGGTTGGTGGGAGGTGGGGGAAAAATATCGCTGGGCGATATGGACGAAATATAATATTGTGATAGTTTTAATATTATCAATGGTATACCGGTATTTGATGTATTAGGTTTTCAACTACAAATTACAGGAGAAGTAAACTGAAATATACTGCAACTGTAGATAAAATAAGGATCAATCAAAATGCAGTAATAATCAATTTCACTATTTTTATTAGGAACATGAACACTGAACGGTGTGAAATAACATTCTAATGTGAAACCTGCAAATGTTTGGCTACTATACAAAGTATTCAAGCAAAATAAAAAGCAATCCAAGCTTCAAGATTTAGAATTAAATAGGCTGACCAGACGTCGTTTTTTCCCCCAGAAATGTTGTCTTTTTGGGACTGAAAATATCCGTCCAGACGGGGTTTCTAAATTCCTAAAAATGTCTGTTTTACTCGTTCCATAGATTGTATATAAACAAATAGCCCAGTATTATGTTCATAACAACTGCCTGACCCTGTCCCCTTTGTTTGAAATATATGGTCACCCTAAATTAACTGAAAAGATATACTTCCAGGTAGGGCTGGCCGATAAAGCATACTGATGATTATCAAATATTTTTTAAAGCAATATAACAATCATCGCCGCCATATGACGTGTCGGCTTTTGTCTTTTTTTTCTTTTCTTTAATCATACCTGATGCGGTAGTAAATATCCAAAGTTCAGAGACCACGTGAAATGCTTTCGGGAAGTAAAAAAAAAAAACAGCATCACTCCAGTCTGTTGAACGGTGATCTTGCAGCTTCCATGTGACCACATCACATGATCCCTGAAAGAAAGACGATTGTTATTATGCTTTAAAAAATATTTAATAATCATCAATATGGTTTATCTTCCAGCTTTTCCTTAATAATTTAACAGTGCAGTCAGATGCAGCGGAGGCTGACAGGATTCACCGCTGGTGTCACTTGGCTTTGTTTCCAAAAATTCTCTGCACGATTTGTTTGCAATGTCAGGCCACGTTTTTTTAACGAAATTTAATTCAAAACAGACAACTAACCTTACGTTTACGTCGCAAATTCTTGAATACTGTTGATATTAATTGGATGAAAAATAATAATACACCGTTGACGACGGTATTGAAAAACCACATACCGTTGCGTGATTCCATACCGGTATACCAGCCCTAACGTGCACATAAACACATGGACAGCCACAAAGAAAAGGAAGGGGACCACAGACCGTCTTTTCGGTTTTCTCCCACTGTGTGAGCCCGATAAAGGCCAGTCCATAATCAGGCCTCTCTCATCATTGTGCTATCATGCTTTTCATCAATTTTTTCCTATTTTGTGGCCAAGCGTGTCTGAAAAGGTACTTAAAGCCCCGCTGTCTGTTAGTCTGTTATTTTCTGCCGTGGGCCTTTGTGTCAGTGGTATAGCATGGACCCTTTTCATGCTCCTGCTCAAGCCTTCAATGAAGTGACCCTATAGAATGATATAAAGGTACATTCTCAACAAAAGCGTATTGATCCTGTGTTCCTGCTGAACTCAACATTGAAACCTGTCTTGCCATTGCCTGTTGAGTTGCTCTCAGTAGGTTCTGAGAATACCAGCCACCTTTGTGTCGCTCTGCTGTGCGGAGTATTGCAGACATTAAAATGGGAAACCTGCGTGCAGCAGACTAAGGCCCACGATGGCAGACTGTGTTATGTCTCCTCTGAAGGTATTGTGTATGGGACGGGGTGAGATCTGAGGATATGCTAAGGGGAGGACGAGTATGTTAGTAAACGTCCCGTCTGAAGGCTGATAAAGGTGTTTGTTGACTTTTTTTTTTTTTTTTTGCTTTGGTTTGTGTTGGCTTGTTTTCCTTTCAGCCTTGATAAGATCCTGGCTGCCATGACGATTGCAGCGGAGAGGAATAACAAGGAGAGATTTGCCTGCATAGTCGAGGGCCTTGAGAACCATGAAGCTCAACAGTTGCAGGTTGGTACAAAGGCCTCAGACCTCTAACAGGCCCCATACCTCAAACAGGCACCATAACTCTAACAAACCCCAATGCCTGTTCAGTTAATCTCATTACGAAACCTGTGTCAGGGAATGTAAATTCACGGTCATTTATATGTTTTTCAGAAGTTTACTGAGCTTGTGTGGACGTGGAGCCATTTTTGCAAAGGCCGTCATAAACAATGACTTGTCTGGGCATCAGTTTGAATGTTACTAATAACCCCAATGTGGATTCCATTCTATTGCCTGATTTCTTTGTTCAGCTGACATATGTCAGAGGCTGATTAATTAGTTTAAATTGTTTAACGTTACCCATTTGTAGAGCTGAATATATTCCTGAAGATAATCAGGTCAGGGGCTTTGCTGAAGGGTGTGACGGCAGCGTACTCTTTGCATTGACATTACGTTTCATAACTGGCCTTCCACACCACCAAGCAGTAGTAACTGTGCAGCCTTTTCACTTGTGCTTATTCTTCGTGTTATTCATAAAACCTCCTCTGCCAGTTCACCCGCTCTGTCAAGGCTGCACGTGGTATTGCGGCAGGATGACTGGCTTGAGCAGAACTTCTCAACGCATTATCGACAAAGCTTGGCCTCGCTGGCTCGCTGGCTGTCAGTCGGTCCGAAAGGCCCTTCCCTTTGAGGCTGTGTTTGACACACAGGCTGGATAAGGCTGGCAGCTCTGTCAGTTTCAAGTCCTCTGCACCTCCGCCCTTGTCGACTTAAACACATATTTACACACAATGCTCTACCTATCTATCTCTCCTTCTTTCCCTCTCTCTACCTCTCTCCCTTTGCTTTTTTTCTTTCTCTCCTCCCTCTCTCCATCTGCCTCTCACTCCCTTTCTCTCTCTCTCTCTCTCTCTCCCTCCCTCCCTCCCTCCCTCCCACTCCCTTTGTCTTGGCAGCCCCAGCACCCGAACGCTTGCTTTTCCACAGATGGAGACTGCAGGGTATTGAGACACACTGAGGCCTGTTTTGTCTCTTGTTTTTATCAGACCTTTCTCTCTTCATACACCTCCACTTCAGAACGGGAGAGTGGCAGCATGGCTATTTTACTCCTTTTGAAGCTTATATACACACCAAAATAACTAGCAGAACAAAGGTGTTGTCTCAATTTGTTACCGACTTCCAGGTGGAACGCACTTTATTTCTCCTCTTCTTTACCGTTGTTTTTCTCGCCATCTCGCACTGACTCTCCGGGCTGAAAGGAAAGGGCAGTCATCCGGTAACATTTTATTTCTCTCTCTCTCTCGCTCTCTCACTCTCTCTCCCTCTCTTAAGGACTTTTCGCTCTCAGATTTGTCCGCTGCTCTCTGTACCTGACAACCTCTTCCATTACCTGCGTACAGACCGAACAAAAGACTTCTTTGCAAATTCATAACGTTTTTTTTAATTTTTATTTTTTTTAAAGAGTGAACAAAGATTCCCTTGTGGTTATTTATTATGAGCAATGCAAATCACTCACTCCTTTTACAGAGAGCCATTCAGATCTTTGAAGAGAGAGCAAGAGAATTAGAAGAAGCGAGAGATAGACAGAGAGAGAGCCTGAAACTAGGAATAATCCCTTTTGATTATAGAAGCCCGTTTTCCACATTTAAAACGGCTGGTAATGAAAAGCACCGCTGTTAATTGTGAAGTAAATTAAAGTACCTTGCCAATGCACAAAGTTCAAAGAAATTAAAGAATTGAAGCCTGCAATGGGCTATGGAGTCTAACTTGTTAATGTGATTAACGCGCGGTTTTGCCGCGGTTCTTGCTTTTGCTCCGTCGCTGAGTCGGTGGCACTCAAACCAGCCCGGCTATGCTTGCGCTCATTTTAATTAGTCTACCGGATAGCCTCCTACGGCTGTTCATCTCGCTCGATGTGTTTGCTTCGCAGCAATAAACAATTCCATCCTGAGACAAACAAAAGGCTTTCCTAGATATTTCCAGTCACCTTCAAACAAACATAATGAAGTATTACAAGGTTTCGCTGTGACAAGCGTCAACCTTAAAGAGATACTGCAGAGGCTTTTCTAAGGCCCTTTTTTCCGCTTCAATTTGAACTGAAACTCGTGAGTAGGTGTGGTCATATGACGATGATGCCACGTAGTCATATTATGAATATTCATACGGTCAAGGAGTGAATTTGAAAGGGTGTGTCTTGGTGAACTGACTCAGCCCCCTTCCAGCTCTCTCCTCACAACTAAATAAAATGGCTGTATTAGTTGAGCAACGTCTTCGCGAGGAGAGGACCCGGGATGTAACCGAATGGTAAAGCTAACGTTACCTAGCTAAGTTAACTTGTTTGTCTGCCAAGTAACGTTACTATTGAATACATTCAAATACACAGCAAAACCCAGTCACACAGTAACGTTAGTATATTGAACATGGCTGGTTGTAGCGCCCTCATAACTTCACTTGGTCCGGAGAGAATTATCATTTATTAGCTGACATTATTCATAAATGATATAGCTAATATAACTAGCTAGCTAAGTTACCAGTTCTCTCTGGACTAAACTCACACACAATAGACTGCCTTGCATTACCTAACTTATCGATACATTCCGTCCGAGTTACTGACCAACTGGTTATGCTAGGGCTACATCAAATGTATTATTGCTATCGTTTATTAGCTAACGTTACGTATTCATAAAAGATAGCTCACACAATAGGTTGCCTTCAACCCCACATTAGCTATTACCTATCAGTAATGTCAACCGTTTGCAAAAGCATTTTTGTTGTAGTTTGTACAGATAACTTGCATGTAAACAGAAACAAACTAATGTCCCAACAGGTGTGCTTGTGGCCACTGCTCTAACCTGTCCCCTCCAGAAAACCTATGTTGCCGTGAGGTTACTGAGGTAACGTTATGTCAGCGTAGTTATGAAGCTATTCCTGATTTGTCTAATACTGCGGTGCCGAAGTCGGGCATGCTTGGCCCAACTGTATAATAGTGGCCAATACATGTGCAATTACACAATGTCACAAATACAATGTAATAGGTATATTGTACTTAGCTGTTTTACTTAGCTGATGTAATGATTACAAAATTACATCCATCACTGTTGGGATGGCACCTGGCTTCAGCGACAGAGTTTTATAGAAGCCCATCTCAAAGCCAGTTAAATTGTGGTAGCAGTCCGGTGTGAAGTGCGCGTTGCACACTAGGGCTTTCTTTGGCAAGTCCGCGTGCTCTACACCGATAGCTTGAAGCCACTGGCTAAGTAGCGCTGGGTCTCTCAGCAGATTATGAAAGCTAGCAGAGCTGGTGGCGTTGCACCGAGGAACGATACATCTCTGACTCCTTGGCATAATGCAGGCAAGTTAGCTAAAGATACCAAGTAGTAAGACGTCGTATATGAATAACTGTAGCTCGATATAAGTCGTAATATTAACGTTAGCAATAATACAAAGCAATTCGCATTTGAACTTGAACTAGCTAATTAGCAGTACAAGGGTCTCAGTCTCAGAAGGAAAAAAAAAAATCGTCGTTCTCTGCTTTTATACCACGTGCCCAGCCAAGACCCACCCCTAGGACCACCTCAAGTCCACCCATTTTTATGTTAAGGATCTCGTGACGTCACGAATCCCCGGAAGCCAGCATATTGGTAAGTCTACACAAAAACTCAGATAAAACCATTTTGACTAAACATTAAATTTTCGGACATAAACAGTTGTGTATGATCATAATCTAACTCAAAACATAGGTTTTCAACGGGAAAAGTCGGTTTTTGACTGCAGTATCACTTTAAAGCCGTCTCTTACATCAGTCTTTGATGGTTAAGGCTGTAAGCTGATGGTGAGATGGTGGGCTTCATTGTGGGCCTGACGCCATCTTCAAAGCCTTCTGTCTTCCCTCACTGTGAGCTTGGAGGAATCTTGTAGTTCACCTTAAGCAACTCCTATCCCAACAACCCTTGTTACCAGTGCCTGTACCCATAAGGTCTGGCTCATCCCGTAAGAAATAGCGCTCTGTTCCTATGCACAGGTAGATTAGCACAAACCTGTTCCCACTGATTGTCCTCTGGCAAACGCCAAAGTTAAAAACAAACCAAGGCTGTTTTTCCAGATGGCCATTTTTTTTTCCAAATTCCTCGGTGAATACCCCTCTGGCGTGTCCCGTACAGGTTGGGATCGCCCCTTCAGGACCGGCGCTCTTAGGCGCCTGGAGCACCTGCTTCCTGGCGTGTTTGGGATCTCTTTGGCTTCAGAATGCCTAATCGGCTCCAGAATGAAAAGAAACGCTCATCCATAAAGAAAAATAGAGAACAGAAAGACCGTCTCCCCCATGGCCTTTCAATAAAACATGCAGCCCAATGTAAACGCGCCAGCGGAGATTAAAACCCGGTGCTTTTCAGACGTCGATCACAGGCATCCTTCTGCGTCCATCGACCCACCATTCATGGACAGTTCACCCCTCGCAATTAGCATCCCTGCGCATTCTCTCCCCTGTCCCCTGAGCCACCTAACCGGCCGTTAAGACCCATCAGCGTTTCTGTTCCCCTTCCCCTGCCCCCCCCCCCATCCAATAAATCAATTAAAAAAGCGCAGCTGTTCAATAAACCCCCCCCCCCCCTCAAAAATAAAATAAAATAACCAATCACAGTCCCATACCTCTCCTGCTCTCCAGGTCTTCTTCTCCTCTTCCATCCATTTTTATCTTTCTTTCCTCCTTTCTCCCCTCCCTCTGTTCTGAGGCGACCTTTAATCTTGCGTGTGCGGCACAGATTTTCTCCGGTGAGCTTCTGCTCGGGTGCAGTTTGTAAGTCGAGTGTTACCCCACGCACAAAAGAAGGCTTAGAGGCCTACTCACAGAAATGCAAGCAGTGCAAGCACCTCTTGTTCAGGGAGTATATTTTTAAATTGCCATATGCCCTTATTACATTCATTCATTATGCTGCAAGTTAAGATATATTATGTTGTCTAGCATAAACCAAATACCAAATCAGTTTGCACAATGATTAATAATGATGAGAAAAGCCGCGAGCAGCTTAGAAGGCCAACAAAGCAACACCCAAAACAAAAAAAAACGGAAAAAGAAAATGTAAAATCTATTGCTGAATAATGTTTTCTGTTCAGTACTTTACCCTGCTGCGAGGTTGTGGCATGTCTCTCCCACACAGGGTTTTATTTTTGGTAGGTTGCCAGTCAGAGCTCTAACTTTTTCCTTGCGGTTGCCACAGGTGGCGTGCATGCAGCTCATCAACGCCTTGGTCACGTCACCGGATGACCTGGACTTCAGGATACACCTGCGGAACGAGTTCCTGCGCTGCGGCCTGAAGAAGACCCTGCCGGTAAGCGGGGAGAGGACGGGATGTCCACGCGCGGGACACCACCGCGTTGTTCGGTGTGTACTCATCAAACGAGCGTGGGCTGCGTCGGTCTCAACCTCTGTGATGCACTGTAGGCTGACACAATGTGTCCCGTGAAATGTAAAAAAAAAAAAAAATGAAAACAAAGAAATATTTTTCCCCCAGTCTCATTTTCACTCAAGAAAACCTTGGTGTTCGTGTGGAATAATTACCGTTGGAACCCACGTCCCCTTGTTGCCGTAGCGAAAGCCGCGAGCCCACATGGGGCGGCGCGTGTACCGTGTACCCACACCCCGGTCCACGTGCCGCCGCCCGTCTGGTGAGCTTCAGATCGGCTTCAAGAGCGCTGAGGCTTCCATTAAAAGCTCCCCATTCCAGCGCTCTCCAGACCAGCTTTGTAGACCATTAGCGCTCAACGAGAGATGCACATGAGCGATCACAGCTTTCCAGCAGATGCTTCAAAACCAGAGGAGGGCCCTGGTGTCATCATCAAGCAGAACAGATCCCTGCTCGGGTCGGAGAAATCCACACACATCTGTTCACTGTTCTCGAAAACTTTAGTGTTGGACATTTTTTACACTACGTGTCTTGGTTTGGTAGAGTGATTATACTTTCAAACTGCCGCTATTGTTAGCGCCATTTTTGGGTAATTTTTTTTTTTCTACTCTTCAAATTTTCTGATATTTGACCTTTTCTGGTTTAATACAGTTTGAGCCTCGTTTGTGAATTGGGTGTTTATTCCTGCCCTCGAGAGAGTAGCAGTGATGCTCAAACAGAGTGCAAATAAAATTCTTAAAATAAAAAAAATAAAAGCATGGCTGTCCCGACTATCACCTCCCTACGCTGCCATCGTGTGCCATCTTCCTCTCCGAACTGGCGTTTCCCGAGACAGATGGCACGCCCAAAGAGGAGGTCGGCGTGATTGATAGCTGCAGAAATTGGGTTACATTTGGCTTTGTGCCATCTGTAAACTCCACTGGCAATGATTCATATCAAAGTGGTAAAGTGCGCCATTTCAAGGCCCGCGTGGAGCTTAGCAGGTGCAGGAGAGCCCCGCGATGTGGCTCGGGCGGGGTGGCGGGTGGTGCGCAGACAGCATCCTGCTCTCTAGGGGAGACACATGCAGTCCCGGAGTGCCACAGATGGTTGTGCTCTTTGTTCAGTCTGAAGCCTTAATTGCTTTATTGAATCATTTATTAGGTTAAACCGATGCAGGTGACCAGGTGCTGAAGGCACAGAGCATTTTTTTGCCGAGAGACGCTTAGAAATTGGGCCAGATTGTAAAACCGTGGGACCCTAGTGTTTCTGAGCCTGTTTTAACTCCCACCCTCTGACACGCCAAAGCACACGTGCTTTTGAGAGGAGCCTGTTGAGAGTTTGGGGTAGAACAGATTGTTCGGTGGCAGGATGATCCAAACTTCAAAAATCAAATTGTTTTCCTTCATTTGGTAGTAAACAGGTAAACTCTTTGGTAAAACTTTACATTGTTGCACCTATACCCATGTAGTTAAATTGTAACTAATTTGGGTCATTACTGAGTAACTCCCATGCAGGTAACATGGAACAGCAGTTAGTGGCATTCTTAATTACTCATGTGAAACGAGGCCACGGGCCAGCCCTGTTACATCTCTCCTGCTGAAATGAAATAATTCCTTATCATAAAGACACATTGTGAAATTGACAGGCAAGGTTTTTTTTTGCTGTGTATCATGGAGATGTGGCCTATGAGTGTAACTAAAATATTTCACATGTAATTAAGAATATCACTAGCTTCCTTGGAGTTACTCAGTAATAACCTCTTGTTACCGAATTAGTTACAATTTAACTACACAGGTATAGGTGCAACTTAATGTAGAGTGTTACCAACTCTTTTTTTCCCTAATCTCTCCGCTGCACTGTACGAAACACAGGAGCTGAAGGAAACCGAGGAACTGGACATCCAGCTGAAGGTGTTCAACGAGAACAAGGATGAGGACTCCATCGAGCTGTCCCACCGCCTTGACGACATCCGAGCCGAAATGGAATATCCTTTGTCCTCGGCGCGCGGGGCACGAGTCGTCCACGTAACGAGCAGCGCGGGCCCCGTAAGGTCTCGCCAGGCCGCGGCGAGAACGGCGGGACTCCGGCTTCATTAGGAGTGGCCCTATCGAGCGATACGTGCTATCAGCCGCGCCCGCGCAAGCCAGAGGCTTTCTCCCTGCACGCCACCCGTTTTCCCCGCATACTGTCCTCGCTCCAGCTCATTACAGAGCTAAACATCCAGAACATTGCAATCCGCCTAACACCAGCCACGCAACATTTTTCTTTAAAACACTGGCACATTTGTCAAAAGCGTTCCACATAAAGACTTTGTCATTGATGAATCTATGTGTCCGCGGAAATCCGGTGCACTGAAATCTCTTTTGAGATGTGCTAAATCGGTTTTCAACCCACGTTCGTCTGTTGCATGCTATGACTTTTCTTCACTGAAAAGCACACTTCTATCAAACTTTTATTGCTTGACTCTATTTAAAAAAAGGAAATAATTAGAATATTACTCTTGATGAAATTCACGTTTTCACTCACAGAGAAATGTGGAAAGATGGCTATTAATGTGTAAACGCGTGTTTTTTTCCCACCCTTTCATTGACAGGTCATGTCAGGTCAACAAAAGGCTTTTTAGCCCTTTTTCTCATATGTCAGTTTGACTGGTTTTTGTCTCGCTGTTTTGAGTCTTGTTGAATGATATATACAATAATTGGACGAAAACTATTTTCAACCTTACCTGGCCTGGGCTCCACATTATTCCACCTGTTGCTTTGAATGTTTCAGGCATGTACAACGCGCCTGACATTGTAAACAGACACTGTTTGCCTCAGACACTGCTAAACAATCCCGCTCCCTTACAAAGCTCACAGTGGAAGCGGCCTTTCACTACCCTTGTCCTACAGAGTGACAGTTCCTGTTGTAGTGGGATAATATATAAATAAATAATCATTAAAAAAAAACAATAAAAAAAAAAAAACACCTTGATTAACGATTTGCTTGAGCAGCTTCCCAAATGAGACTGGACACGTCGGTTTCCAAGGGCGGTTCGACATTGATCGGTACCTGTTGTGCTTGCCCCGTCTTTATCCCTCACGCTCGCCGTCCTTCGCTCTCTCTCTCTCTGGAATACCTACCCCCCTTACCCCCGGCCCTCCACTCGCCTCTCAGCTCTCCTGAAAGGCAGCGGAGGAGCCAGCTCATGAATATTAAGCAGCAGGATCCGCGTCTCCTCCAGCCGGACCGGGTCTGGGCGCTGGCGAGGTGACTCCAGGCTGCCGATGAATATTAATAGGCGGTGGCACGGCTATGTGATTGATTGACCCTACCCCCCCCGACTGCTCTACATCTCACCTCAGCCCGCTGCAGCGGCTCACCTCCCCTCATGTTTATTCATGGCCCTCAACTCCACAACATTAGTTGTACAGGAGCAGGAAGAGAAATGTTACCAGGTTTAACATTTCCCTTTGGGTTTCTTCTCTTTTGGAGCATTTCCATCTGCCTGCTGCAGATAGAAGGATCTGGATGTCCCCCCCTCCCCTGCACACGCGCGCGCGCACACACACACACACACACACGCGGAAAAGAGGCTCCTCATTTGGTCGCACGGTTGTGACAGTAATTGCATCTCGGTGGCGTAAATGTTAATAATCGTCACGCGCTCCACTCGGCTTCCTACAGCACGAGGAAACGCAGCTTAT
This sequence comes from Synaphobranchus kaupii, assembly GCA_029718625.1. Taxonomy (NCBI): domain Eukaryota; kingdom Metazoa; phylum Chordata; class Actinopteri; order Anguilliformes; family Synaphobranchidae; genus Synaphobranchus; species Synaphobranchus kaupii. Next base: position 811,469 of record CM056383.1, on the reverse strand, counting down.
TGACGGATTGCATCTCCGACTCATGGCTCGTCCTTGTAGAATTTGATATGGGAGAGCTCGTTTAATTACCGACGTGCTGAAGCTAATGAGCACACAAGAAGTAAACGTTAAAAAGAGTTTCGTTTTAATGATGGAAAGTGTTGGATGACAATAAATGAGCTTTGCGTGGTTTCGAAAGTATTGAGTGTATGTGTGGGGAGGTGAGTCACACTCATCTTGTGAAGAAAAATGCTGCTGGAGCTTCTGCGTGCGAAATAAATGTCAACTTGACTTTAAATGTCAGCGTATTAGGAGTGTGGACCTTTAGAGAAGTTTGGTATCTATATCGATACATTGACTATGACAGTGTTTCTGAAATATAATCCCCGGGCCAGGCAGTACATGTTGCCATTCAGTTCATCTGAGTTTCCAGTTAATTGGGCTTGTTTGAGCTGCAAATTTAAATCTGATACTTTCATTGTGAAATATATGTATATATAAGTACACTTGTTATTTGAACATATTTTTCATGGTGCCTTAAGCATTTTACAAATTCATGGTGGCTTTTCAGTTTGGCTTAATTAGTTGTTCGATTAATTGTTCTTAGCTCATTTAACAACTTATTACTCTATTACAGTGACAAAAATGAATACTTCTCCACATTACTTTATTTATTTTAAAGACAGAATTTAATTTAAACATCTTATGGAAGCAAATCTTCTCATACCCCTCCATTAAAAACAAACACACTTCCAACAACTCTTGTGGGTAAGAAACAACCAACAGCAGGTGTATGTATTAAGTGATGTCAAATCCAGATCGGTCTTCCTCAAATTTCCCAGTCAGACCTGAATTACTAAGAGCTGTTTAGACTCTGATAAGACGGAGTCTTACCTTAATACCTGGCACGAATGACAGGGATGCAATCTGATTCTCCCCCAGAATACCTTTATTCTGATTGGCCAACACTGGAATTGCAAGTACTTTTATTACTGAAGTAACAACGTTTGCTGTGAAACGACCTAATTAGCTGTTACATCCCCTTGCATGTAGTTAGGCAAATTAAAAATTTCAGCCTATGTCATCATAAGGTCAGGGATTGAATTTCTCAAGGATTCTACCCAATTTCTACTCAAAGGAGCATGTAACCAGGGGTTGACATGACGCATTTGCGCCTTTTACATATAATTGCCACTCATTTTAATCCTTTTTCCACGCACGCATACACGAGTGCGCCATTGTAACGTAAAATTGGCGTACAATTTAATATTTTTTCAACCATACATGATACAGAACAGGAGAGTCAAAACGGCATCACTGCAGCACTTTGTCGATGTATTCTGCTACATCACGTTTCTGAAAACAAAAGACCGGAAAAATTGTCACTGTCACTGATTTTGACCCCGAGGTGTAGTTTCTCCTTCTTTGCATGTTTAAAAAAAATAATAAAATAGGTGAGTGGGTGTATGAAAACGCGGAGCTGCCGGACTAACTCCGGCAGAGCACCAGATGCCTGTATTCCCTGTGGAATGACCGTAGAAATGTAGGAATGCACGCGGCTACGCAGACTTCGAAAGCTCTCCAGCCGCAGTCGGCTTGTAAATCTTTCAACAGGCACTGTCAAAACGCACGCTACATATTATGATGGCAATCAATTTTTCATCAGGCCCGCTTAACATGCTGTGAGTTATTCCAGTCTGCTCCTCTCGTCATTGCGTGTGTACTGATTTTAAACAAGCCTCTTCCTTTAATGGTGTTTTTACATGGCTTTCAAACAAGAAGACAGAAATCCATGTTAAATTTTGCGATCAGCCAAACAAACCACTATTTTTCTGGACTAGGCTCATTTCCTATGAGTTTAAATGGATGGTTTTGACAGCCTGGTAACTGAATATTGGGTGGAAATGGCTCTGTAGATTTAAAAAAAAAATTTTTTTTTCCTTTACTGTATAATCTGTAGTGGGGAAAAAAAAAACAGAACCGCTGGATGCTTTTGTTAAATATTTTGTGCTGCTGGAGTTGACGGCCACAAGTGACAATTTATGATCATTTTCAAGACAAATAGCTGCAATCCGTCTTGTGGAAGTGGACATAATTGTGAAATAATGAATAAAAAACAGATATGGCTGTTTAAAAAAAACAGAACAATGATTTCCATCTGTTAAAACATCTATTTTCTGCATCAAATACCGTAGCCTGTGCTCCCAGGAGAGACTCATTGGTCGACACATAATCAATACCGTTTGCAAGTTTAAGAACACATCTTTTCTTTTCTAAGGGGCAAGTGATGGCCCAATCTGAGGGCTGGATTTCAGCAATATTTTCTATCGACGAATACATTTTTCATGATTGCAGGTTTAAATATTCATGCCTATTTGATTAATTTCTCGCGCCTTGAAAGGAGGCGTCTGACAGGTAGACTTGAGGGAATGTGTTTATTGCGAATTCTCACCCCCCTCCCCCAACTTTGTGTTTACTCTTCTTAAGAAAGGAGGTCCCCCAAAGGGAGAAAAAAGACATTAATAATATTACATCTTTTGGTTATGCATGATGAGGCCTGTCTGAATACTTGATTGAGGGGAAAATGTAAAAGGAATATTGAGGGATTACTAAGATTCAGAGCCTCAGAGTTGGTTTAAAATGCAGAGTGAGCATCAAACTGCACAGCGGCAGCAGAAGAAAGCTCGTAGATTGATACCTGGGAGCAGGCACCTGGCTGGCTTCCTTTTCAAGGGTCAGCGAGTGTCGGAATAAAAACACTACCGAGCCCCCGAGCCAAATAGACAGGAAACTTTTATTTTCTTTGCTTGTATTAAATATTTACGCTTTTTAAAACTCACTTTATTGAAACATTCTTACAATTCAGATTGTCTCGTCCAATTCAACACACTGCATGCAGAAATGGATTATTTGAAACGTCGCTAACCCCTGTCTTCCAAACACACACGCGCACACACACACAAATGACCTCTGATTTTGAAGCACAATGTATGTACAGTCATAAAAAGACGAGCGCCACTGAATGAGTTCAGATTTGTAACTGCACATTTACATAGTGTAAATGAAGCTCTGGACAATATGACTGTTGAAATGGTAAGAAATGGATTCAGTTCTGCGTAATTTAGCCAAATGTACATGGGCAAAATAAGGACGCATTTTGCTTTCAGAGCACATTCACAGTAATTCCTCAATTTGCATTTTACAGAGCATTGAGTGAGAGACCCAGCGAATATAATGAATTCACATTGGAAAGGAAACCCAGGCCCCATCATACTTGTGTTTTATGGGGGTGGGTTGGGGGTTGGGCGGGGGGGGGGGGGGGGGGGGGGGGGCATTCCCTACCATTACGTCTGGGCTCCAAGCTGAAGGATGGAAAGCAGGAGGTGAATGCGTGGAATATCACAGCCTCCTCTCCGACAGCCGTGTGTCACTGTGATGGGGAACGCTTTTTCATGACAAGATTAAGCGTGTGCGTTTTCCTTTTCTCCCTGTGTACTGTAAGCAGTAGAACTCTTCTTCTTCACTCCTTTTATGGGGTTTACATTTACCTTTTATGTTGCCGGCAGCTTGAGCTTTGATGAAACCGAGATGAGTGCTTATTGATGTGCCAGACTTCTTGATAGCGATCCAAAATGTGATCACCTCAGCTAACCGTATTTTGTGTTGTTTTTTCTTGCTCTGGTTTAACTAAAAAATTATTCGGTGTCCCTTAACTTGTTGTGCACTGATATGAACGAAGTCTACCATCTGCTATCCAACATGGTGAAAGACACGGGGTCAGAGAACTACTTCCTGTCCATCCTGCAGCATCTTCTACTCATCAGGAACGACTACTACATCAGGTGAGCCCCACCCACCGCCCAACCACCTGACCAACAAGGCCCCTAGGAAGGCCACGCTTTTAGTTGAGAATGACCAATTATGATTTTACAACTCCTATTAAAAGGGACCTTTCAACGCCGCTGGATCCGAGCGTAACACCCTGTGCACCCCTCTTACTGTTTAATCACGAGGCAATAAACAAGAGCGATTAAGGCAGTACGATCGTGTCTATCAGTAAACTACGCTGTCTTTGCACGCTAGGACAGCGATCAATTCCCTGCTGCGTCAGACCTTTTTCAGAAGAAACTATTTTAAAAAAGAGACGGGGGAGGAGGGGGAAAATAGTTTACCATAGACAAGTTGCTACTCACTTTCACCTATGAATAATGTATTCCTCAGCTCGTTGGAGAAAGTGAGGAATAGAAAACACATTAACCAATTCGTACAGAAATCCCCCTCAGCATTCCTGTCTGTCCCAATCTCTGACGCCAGGGCCCGAGTCTGACAGTAAGAAAAAAAAAAAATAAAAGAAAAGATCACTACAAACACTCATTAAAAATGCATGCTGTCATTAAAGATATGCTTTTAAAAATACATTTTCACCACTTCCGAGCGAAGAACCAGATACCATTCCACAGACATTCGTCACGGTGCTACGTATAGTTTGTCACAGTTTACTCTGTTCAGTATTCTCATTTAATCACACATCTATTGTGTAACATAAGTTCTTTGAACGAGCGAGTCTTATTATGTTGTAGATTAGAACGTCTTGTCGGAAAATAACGTCTATGGTATATAGATGAAAAGGAACCCTTAAGATCATCTTGAGCTTTGATGACAAAGCCTCCTTGGGAAGGGTGAAAGGAAGTGCGGTGATGTTGTCTCTTCCTGTCAGACCGGATCAGTGGATAGAGAGTGCCATGTCCACAGGTGTTGGAGATGGGCTGACGATCAAAGATGCAGAGAAAGCAGAGGTGCCAGCTCAGATAAACCAACAGGCGGATGAGTTTGTTTCAAAGGCTGCGCTGCGATTTTTAAGTGCCAACCTCTGGCCAGCCACAGCACTAGATGATTTGGTGGTAACATCTGATTCGTTTTGCTTAACCATTGAAACAGTGGCATATATTCTAAGGGCTTAATTGCTGCCTCACAAAAAAGTCGGTGCAAGTAAAAAGTTTTTATGATTCCTTGCCATCAGTACATTTGGTACAGGACTGTCTGGTACAGGTAATTAAGTTATAGAACATCCTGAGACTGCAGGTAGTATCACAAAGTTATGACACTAATCCTTTTGACAGAGTGTGATAATGTGTGTGGGGCATTGATTCTCAAAATGTGAAACTGACACATCACATTCTGATAAGTGAACAGATATTTTTCAAATGGTATCTTTGATAATGGCTTAAATTTGCTGTTGAAAATTTCAGTAAAATATTCTGATTATTACAGACTTTTTCATGAGGCCATACATTAATACCCAGCTTTAACAAGTCTAAAATATGCTACCTGATCAATTGGTAGTTATTCTATTGAAGATATCCTTGCTGTCTAGCCACTAGAAAAAGTGATATGAATAATTGTATTTTGATGAATGAAATGTCATCTTTTTTTGAGACCTTTTGGGTGTGATACCGACAGCATGACAGTAATATCCACAAATGAATAGCCTGCATGTAGCAAAACTAGGGTAGCTAGTTACCTATGTTCTCCCACTTCCTAGAAACATAATAACTCAGTGTACATAGAGAGAGGGATGTGACTTTAGGGGGAGTGGAGCTAAGCTATAATTATTGTTATTACTGCTACTACTGATAACACTAATAAAAATCATAATAAGATTAATAATACTGGCTTCATAAACTGCCTTCAATAATAGAGACAATGTCATGCAATACAATAGTAACCATCAGTTTTGCCCTCATTTTTACACAACGGGTAATAGATTACTTGTTTTTGACCGTCACCATTACACAATTAAGCAAAACCGAGGTAGTAGAGCATTAGCCCTGCCCATTTAAATGGCGACGTCTCTGTCGAGCACTGCGATTGGATGGGACAGAGTGAAGGACAGCGTGGGGGGCGGCGGCGGAGTGCTCCGGGGGCCAGGCTCTGCCTCCTCTGCGGGTCCTGACAGTTCTGGGTCAGTTCTGGGTCAGCCGCGCTCCCTTATCTCCGCCCAGCTGTTGGCCGTGCGCGACAGGGAAAATAGGACGGCTTATTGAGATGATAATTTGGCGCACGTCAGTGACAGTCGCAAGCCGGGCGCCTCCGGCCGCGAAAAAAAAACTAAAAAAACATTCAGTCCGGCTCTCGCTGCTCACTCGACACCAGCGGCAAACACGACCCGTTGAACGCAGTCTATCTCTCCCGGTTCATGCATATAAATCATGTGATACCGTGGTTATTCCATGCAGAACATTCGAGATTTAAAGTCAGGCTCTTTTGTGAGATGTATATCAACAAAATAAACATGGAACAAAAATAGACTGGTTGACCTGGATTTTAAATGTATTAGGAAGTGTCATGCAGTGGGTACATGGGAGAGAAAAAACCCCAGATTTCACAATAAAGCAACATAAAGGCAGTAGTACATAGCCTACATTATGTCATCATCCGTCAAATGGTGACCGTTATATTATTATCCTTAAGACCAACATCATGACAATCTTCACCAACCAGATACACATAAAGAAATACTTCCAGCTTAAACGTGTTTACACGTAGGCATACATAAATAATAATGTTAGTATTCAGTCACTTCTAGCCCAGACGTAACACTATGCAGTTGAATACGGCATAAATTTAAATTCATGTTTCATTGAGTCAGGGGGTCCTTTTAAAAAGGGGCTAAACCACCTTGTAACTAAAGGATGAAAATAATTGTACCACCACTCATAGATAGCTCGACTGCATGCACAGTCAATAGTGCAACAAATTAATAATGGATGAAAGAACAAAAGTTGTTTGTGTAGACAGGTGTGTTCTCCTAGTTTCTCTCCTGATTTTGTAAGTTAATCGAGGCGTTCTCACTGTGCTTTTACTAGTGCAACTAGAGGATGTGGCTCTCGCACAATTCAAAACCGTCCACTTAGCTGATTCACTTGACATTGCTGCATAATAGATAAATATTCGAGCTGCCTGATTCATGTTAAATAATATAAGAACATGACCTTTATGCCAAGGGAGATGCTTAGATGCAGTGTAGACTTTCCAATTAAAGTTTATAGAAGGGCAAGTTAGCATGCCATTTGTACTAAACCTGTGTCCTCTGTGATGCAGGGCTGGGGATGTCCTCTGCATCATGGGGTGAACAGACAGAAAACAACACTAAAGGGTGATTAAGTTGCTCTTTAATTAAATGAAAACTTACGAAACGGAAACAAAACGAGTACCGCAAAAGACAAAACACTCCTCTTCTCAGAGGTTAAGTCAGAAGAGTCGCTCCTCTCTGGCCTGGGAACCAGGCCCTTTTTAAAGGCTGGCCAATCATCCCGATGGCCCCCAGCTGCGCTAATTTAACAGGCAGCAGCTGGCTTCTCTGCCTGCATGTCACAAGGGTGCTGTCCAGCAGAGGGCGGCACCCCAACTCCCTCCCTGGCACCACACCTCCCTAAATGTAACACATCTTAAAGCGCTTATTTTAGACAAACCACTCAGGTCGATGCATAACGGTTAAAGAAACACAATGAATAATGAAATGACGAAGAACACAGTTAGTATATTTATTATTGATTCCATCAAACAAATATCTGATGCTTTAATCTGGGAACGCTGACCGTAGAGAAATTCTTCCATTGAAATGACATCTGTAAACACGCAGTATGTAGCCTACCGATCGAGTCTTACAGATTGCTACACATAGAGCATTGTTTGTGTATAACTGGTGCATTAGAGTTTGCTACAGGACAACAGTTTATTTAGTTGAGCCCCATCAACTACACAACCCCCCTCCAAAAAAAAGAAAAAAAAAGAAAAAGAAGGAACAATATAAAAACCACACCGCTCACTTTTAACAACCGTCGATTTCTTCCTTCGCAGCACGGCCTTGTTGTGATCTCAGACATCTGAGGATCCCTGCCGTGCTCTTAGTGTCAGTCAGAAACAGGAGGATACATAGAGTTACAGACAAAATTAGACTGGAGAGGGCTGAGTGTCCAGGGATTTCTGCTGCTCCTAATTTAGACCACCTTTCCATTTCCCTCCATTTTCAGCAAAACATGTGTATATAGAGCACCTTAGCATCTACATTGTAGGAAAGTCTTTTAAATAAAATACCCAAAAGACAGATCCAGTGCTGAGTAATCCAGTAGCAGTGTTTTGCTCAGTGATGACATTGGGAGATATGAGATATGTGACACATTTTGTATATTTTGAATTTGCAGCTGTTGCTTTGGCATTGCTGTACATTGTGAATTTGTGCCAATAAGACACAATATCATTTTTTAGAGAGTGGGAGAGAGAGAAAAAAAAAAACTAGTGGGAAGAATTTAAGTGAGACTGGAAAATACATCAACCAAATAACTGCCGAGCGGAGCCCCCTGCCGCAGCCCCGGAAAACTGAGGTTCTCTTCCCAGAGAAGCGTGGCCTCGTTACAGAAATCAGCTTTTAAGTGGCACAGAATTGCTCTGCAAGTGACCCATAGGTTTTAATTACACAATCCATTTTTAAAAAAAGGATGGAAGCTCTCGGATCGTGCCTCTCTCCAGACCAGCTGCGTCCCTACAGCGCTCTACGTCTTCATCTAAATCTCTGTCGTTCCAAAGCCAGTCCTTTTCTCCCGCCAGGACACATGTCTGCACCACTACATTAAAATTAATGTATGTATTTGCTCGGCGGACTCCCTTATCCCGGCGACTGACGCATCTCACGTTCGACACATTTAGAATCTGCCGTATATTTACGGAATCCAGGTCAAGTGCCTTTCTGTAGGTTAGGCCTGCAGTGTGCTAACTGATGGGGACTGGTTACAACTGCACTACTCCATTGCTAGACTGGCAGTAATGGACACGTGTGATACTGTGAGACTGGTGTGACATGTTAATTAATGAACTGTTACCGGGGTTCTTGAAATGAGGAATACGAGATATTAAATGAGAGTTAATTACTTTAAAAAAAATAATAAAAAAAACGTTTTTGAGATGGTTTGAATTAACTACCTCTGCTCTGTCCAAGAACAGCAAAGATAGTATTACACGCCTTCAGGTGAAGATTTCAGCAGGGAAATTAAATAAAATTCTTTGAATTGGTCGCAACCATTAAAATGCAACCTACGTTTGCTGAGGTGGGGGACTGGAGTGGGGGGGGGGGGGGCACACATTTCTATATTCAAAATCGCATGTCTGCTAGAGCCGGTCAAGGTCATGTTTGGAACATAATTATTTGGCACTATGAAGCTCGGCTTCAGTTGACATTGTGTTTGCTAAATGTCACTTGCAATTAAAATTGATAATCTAAGTGGGAAAGGTCACACAGGAATGTGTGCTGTGTGTCCGAAGTCTGAAAATAAAATAAAAAAATAAACAGAGATGTGCTTCTAACTTTCAAGTGTAGCGATGCTTTTTTCTGTCTCCCTTTGTGCTTTTAATTACTCAGTTTAGATACTGATTAGATTTCTGTCCAGGCTTTAATTGGTCCCGTTAATTGGCAAAGATGATCGTGAATTATACATGGAGTGGAAGCTTCGGTTCCGTAGTCACCTTGAGTGGTGAAGGTCACAGAGATTACAGGGATGAAATTCACCACGCCACATTCTCTGTCCTGTCAAGAGTTTGATGGGAACGGGAGACAGGTGAACAAATAGAATATAGGCTACATTATATCTTATTTTACATATGAAAACAAAAGTGTACAAACACAGTGGAAGTCATGAGTGGAATACCCTTCCTTGAGAAGAAGGTGTGAAATCTCTGGTGACAGGTCTCTGTCCCTCTTTCTCCTCGCAGGCCACAGTACTACAAAGTGATTGAAGAATGCATCTCCCAGGTGGTGTTGCACAGGAGCGGTGTGGACCCTGATTTCGGGTACAGAGAGCGGCTGGATGTGGACTTCACTCTCCTGGTCGGTACGTCTCTTGGGGCCCGTCCAGCCCGGCCGTGTTTGTTCTGGTTTCTGTTCTGTAAGACAGCCCCCGAGCTGCTCTGCTCCGGGAGCCTTGGATCGTGACGGATCCGAGCAACGGAAAACCGCAAGGCATCTCCGACGCTCTCGTGACGATACCATTTCTCTCCCACCGCTGGACACGGGGGCACACAACGGGGGCTCACATCAACTTTCACTCTGAACCGCGTAATTAGCCTAATCGTTTATCTCACCTGAATGTCATGAGCTACAGCTGTGTACTGCACTTGCATCCTGGGTCAAAACTTTTTACTGCGCTCCAATATAGGAGTGAAAATAAAAAATGAGGAAATTTAAATCCACCAAATAATATGTCAGAACAAAAACCAGCATAGACACCGGAATCCAATCTACTCAAGAATGGCCTAATATTATTAAAAAGTCCCAGCACTGCAAGACCAGTCCCTGTAGAGTAAAACTGATCCACCCTGGGGACTTAATCCTCAGTCAAGCTTCTTTAGCATTTATCAAACACAGTGCTGTGCAGCAAATTCACGACTATATTTTTGCTAGCTTTTCGCAAGATGTGACGTCTCGATTTAGAATTTTCCAAAACAACGTTAAAAGCATCGTCTCGGCGGTCAGACAGCTTAATTTGCCCTTTTTTCACGATATTTAGCTTACCGTGTTGTTTTCTGGTTAACTTTGCTCTCAGCTCCACTTGACAGGACCCGGGTACTCTTCCCTGTTCAAGCGAACGCGGCAGCAGAGCCACACATCTCCGCTATGAAAAATTTAGTCCGGCGCCAGCAGTCTCACTCGTTATTTCCCTGCCGTCCCGTGAGATACTGCACTGAGACACCTGCAGCTGTGCTAGACATGTTAGATAAGGTGTACTAATTATGCATAAATAATACATTATTGTTATTGCCTGTCTTTGCGAGATCACATTTCATAAAGCAGAGTGCTCCAGGTTCACACGCTCTGGCTTCATCCGTCATCATTTGGGTTGAGAAGTAAGTAAGTTCCCCTTGCTCAAAATGATACGTACGATCGTTTGTTTCTGCGGGAGGGAAGGTAATGAAATATGTGTGATCTCAAACATATTGTCCCTGTTGGATTGTGTCACCAGCACTTCTGAAACTTGTCAACAAAGCCTCATTAAAAGTTTTTTTTTTTTCTTTCCCCTTTCAGATTTCTCCTGAAAACACAATTTACAGTAAATTTTCTTCCTTTTTTCATCTCACTTTAATGAGTTGAAAACAAATGTTCCAATGCACATTTTTGTGCAAATCACATTACAACCTGCAGAATGGAGTGTAAGCCTCTTGAGGAAAGTGCGCTGAAAGAGAACAGACAGGTTCACCCCCCCCCCCCATGGTTTGCTAGTGCCTTTATAACCTCATTGCTTTCGGTTATCTTCGTTTCTAAGTTAAATCTGGATTTTGACCACTCAAAATTTCATGCCGTTGACCAAATAGCCAGTGCTCGTTACTTATTTTTTGACATTCTTTTCTTTTCTTTTAAAAAAAAAAAATACAGACCAGTGTGTTGATAAAGCGAAAGTAGAAGAGAGCGAGCAGAAGGCTGCAGAGTTTTCCAAAAAGGTAAGCGCCATAAATCTTCCTCCTGGAGCACTGATGTGCCTCCACGTTCTCCCCCGCAGTGGAGAGACAGGTTATAGATTGCCGTGCTCAGATCAATGGCTGGCAGCAGGAGTACATGATCTGTATCAGTATTACAGGGATCAATGCTGGAGCTTCAGAGCACTGCTGTTCTTGCCCCACTGAGCCAGCTAAAATATGTACAGACTATTCCAGAACCTTTTAGCTTAGTCCAAACAGCTGGCTTCTCCGGAGAAATGTTTTCCAGTTTTTTTTTTTTTTCTCTTTCTTGTCAACCATGTTTTTTTTATATGGGGAAATTATTACCCCTTTTGGCGAATGTACAGTAAATGTATGTGTTTTGACTGTGAGATTGGAGAGATGTTGAGATTGAGACACAGACGATGTACTTCAGATATATGTTTAATTAAATATTTTACTCAGGCCTAATGGAAAACTAACTCATTTGAAATGGAAAAAAGTATACTGTACATTAAACAAGAGAATTTCAACTCTGAACAAATGAGATAAAATGTCACATAATTACTTAGTTTCCTTATAGCGAGCCGTTAATTTTCTCCAGTATTATCTGAATATCTCTAATATTCACGGTATCCTCCATGTTATTGTGCAGTTGGGATACAGATGTGCAGGACAGGGTCAAATGGTCTGGTTCTGTCAGCTTGGCGCAATGCTTTTCTGAGCAAAGCACACTTTGGCAGTTGCCAATCCGTGCCCCCAAAACCCCCAAACACAATCAGGGGTGCCTCAGTAGTCCAGAGGGAGTGTAAATATGAGAAGCGTAGGCCTTTGATGGTGGACGCAGCGGAGACGTCCAGGCTCTGAGCCTCGTGTCTTCTGGTGGCGGTTCGCAGTTCGACGAGGAGTTCAGCGCCCGGCAGGAGGCCCAGGCCGAGCTCCAGAAACAGGAGGAGAAAATCAAAGAGCTGGAGGCGCAGATCCACACCCTACAGACGCAGGTAATGGGCGGGGTCTCTCACACCGGGCGTGGCGTAGCGGCCTGCTGCACCGTCCACCGGAGACGGCCCATTAATGTTTCACACCGGGCGTGGCGTAGCGGCCTGCTGCACCGTCCACCGGAGACGGCCCATTAATGTTTTATAAGCTCCAGTACTGCATGTGTATATAAATACATCTTGTATGTTTGTTCCCACAACACGTTGCACATTGATTTTAACTCTTTCAATGCACAGTTTGACAGAGAGTGAGAGAGAGCGCTGACAGCCATATTAAGTAGTACCCATGACTTTGAATAACATGTGCACTGTGGGGAAAAAGCCCTCTACGTAAAAATATATTTTGTTTAGAGCGAGTTCATTTAGCAGATTCACAGACAGACATAGAGAGGGATAGAGGGATTGTGTTTATTACATCTTAGTATGAATCCAAACTGAAATGGGTGAACGGGTCCAGGCCTAAAGCACTTATTTCATTATGACTCAGGGAGCTGAGCTGCTGTCTACTTTTTATAAAGAAGTGAGAGGCCTAGGGGACGGAATCTGCTAATTTAGTCGAGTCAAATCCTTCTGACTCCCTAATCACAAATATGAAACTGCTCTGACTGGGTATTTTCAGACATTCGAGATTATTAAATGTGATAAAGCTCCATTTTTCTCTCCAAAATGTGTCCCATTGTTGCAGTGAGTGAATTGGTGCATTGCGGCCTGTACGATACAATTGTATCATGAAGATGGGTCGCATTTCTTTTCTGGCCCTCGCGCAAACATTTCTTTCCCTGAAAATGACGACCATTTTCCTCCATAACCCAATTTTTGAATGATTTAATACTGCGTGGAGACAAGGGGGGTAGTTTGCTCTTCTGCTTTTTGAACCAAATCTAAGCCGTTGCTGAAAAATGGTAGGTCTCTGACGCTAAGAGTGCTTTCTAAAACCGATCTGTCGAAACGGGGAATACGTGAGCTCCCTCCTCGCACTGCATGTGCACATTTTATCTTCCCTTTATTCCCCCGACTTTTCTCAATACAAGTCAGTCCCATTAAATCCCATGTCAGTTCAACCTGCCTCATATTCCAGCTAGATGGCACAGAGCCACAGTGGTCCTGACTTCAGCTTGGCCTGCATCCTGCAGCACACGCCCACTGACCTGCCCACAGTTCATTTTTATGCTGTCCCCTCCTGCAGCCCCACCCTCAGCCCAACCCACAGTTAATTTTTGTACTGTCCCCTCCTGCAGCCCCACCCTCAGCCCAACCCACAGTTCATTTTTGTGCTGTCCCCTCCTGCAGCCCCACCCTCAGCCCAACCCACAGTTCATTTTTGTGCTGTCTCCACCCACAGCCCCGCCCTCAGCCCAACCCACAGTTCATTTTTGTGCAGTCCCCTCCTGCAGCCCCGCCCACCACCCCGCCCACAGTTCATTTTTGTGCTGTCCTCATCTGGCTGGCGGTTCATCTGACCGTGTGTTATCTGGTTTCTTTGCCAAACACCCGTTCATCATTTGCCTGACCGCTGACCTCGACCACGCCTATTCCTGAGTCCCTTTAACCCCCTGGGCCTTGCGGCGATTATATCCACGTGGCGTTTCACGCGTCTGACTCGCACCGGGTGTCATTCATTGGCCCCCCTCATCTCTCACCCCACGCTCGTCTCCTCACCGCTCCGCATTTGGAGGTCGATGGAGTTTTAAACGCTTGTAACGTTTGTGCGGCAAAGCCAGGTTTCACTTCCTGCTTTCTGAAGGTGCAATCAAAGTGAAGCCCTGGGAGCCTTTAGCCTTAACAGGCTTTCCATTGGCAGGGATGCGCTTCCGTGCTCTCTGTTCCACGGATATCGATATCAATCCTTTTTCTTTTGCACTTAGCTCCCTGAGAGTATTAGCATTGCTAAAAAGACAAAGAAAGCAATCGGACACGTTTTCGTGTATGAAGAAGACGCGTTCTTGGTCAAATTGAGCTTCAGATCGCATCAGATCTCCTTTGTTGTCTCAGCAGAAGGAAAGGGAAATAGCTTCTTGCTTTCGAAGGAGACGCAGTTCAATCGAAATTCTTCCGCAACCAACATTGTGGTGAATTGCATCTGTTTCATTTGCATAGACAACACCTAACCGTGACGCAGGGCATACACCGCGACTTACTGCTATAGCCTTCCATAGACATATTTCCATCTTGAAAGCATAGGACTGAATGTCAAGTACATGCAATGCAGTCTATTACATAAACATTGCAGCACTCTTACAGGTCATTCCGCTAATGTAGGGTAGCTTGGTATTAGCTGCTTTCATGTGGACGCAATGGGTCATTGCTTATTTTACAGTAGTATAAATATTGTGGCATTGTAAAAGATAACATGGGTATTGTGATATGATGACATTGTACTGTAAACACATGCAATGCAGAATATGCTGAATTATTTCCACATCACTCTCTGATTAAGCTGTATATTTACCTATTCCCACTGAATATTTCCCCTCAAAAACAAAGGTTTATCAAAGGAGAAGACTCTAGCATGCCCTTTAACATTGGGCCCCTTCTGTAGCCGTGTGACTGAGCTGCGTGTGACTGAGCTGCGTGTGCCGCCATTTAAAAAAAAATTTTTATACAGTTTTTCAAGTTCACCAAAATGTGAATAAAAAACAACACTTGCATTAACCAGGACTTGCATAACCGGGATGTCAAATAAGGATAGATACTGACGGGAAGGCCAATGACTAGAGAAACACGCATCAGTGCATCAGTGGGAAACAGTGCATCAAGGGACAACTTCCACAGGAGTGAAAAAATTGCGACGTTGCCTTTTTGCGCCTCTTCATAAAAACGCATCTCTGTGTCGCGTCGGCGATTAAAAAAGACCCCTCCGATCTCCAATTGACTAAACGCGGCCCAGACGCTACCTCGACACACCGCTCGCGCAACGGCCCAGACGCTACCTCGACACACCGCTCGCGCAACGGCCCAGACGCTACCTCGACACACCGCTCGCGCAACGACCCAGACGCTACCTCGACACACCGCTCGCGCAACGGCCCAGACGCTACCTCGACACACCGCTCGCGCAACGGCCCAGACGCTACCTCGACACACCGCTCGCGCAACGGCCCAGACGCTACCTCGACACACCGCTCGCGCAACGGCCCAGACGCTACCTCGACACACCGCTCGCGCAACGGCCCAGACGCTACCTCGACACACCGCTCGCGCAACGGCCCAGACGCTACCTCGACACACCGCTCGCGCAACGGCCCAGACGCTACCTCGACACACCGCTCGCGCAACGGCCCAGACGCTACCTCGACACACCGCTCGCGCAACGGCCCAGACGCTACCTCGACACACCGCTCGCGCAACGGCCCAGACGCTACCTCGACACACCCGCTCGCGCAACGGCCCAGACGCTACCTCGACACACCGCTCGCGCAACGGCCCAGACGCTACCTCGACACACCGCTCGCGCAACGACATTTCATTAGCGGGGTGTTATAGAGCCATCGGATATTCCCATGTGAAGATCCATAGTTTGATCTTCAAAGATGCTCAGTCACATCCTCTGCTTTATTAAATATGAATGAAGATTGAGCCCTGCTCATTCTAGTAGACGAGGAGACCGTGTGAGTTTAAAGCACATAAGTTTCATATCTCCGCACTCTTCACCTTTGTCTGCAAACTGGTGAATTTTAATGAATGTCTGTCTGTCTGTCTGTCGGTCTCTTCTGTACCCAAGAAACGAGTCTCTGATGTGCGCGTTTGATCGTCGTTCTCATCACATCCAGCAAGTTCATGCGTGTAAACATTGAGGAGACGCAGTATTTAAAAAAGAAGGAAAACGCAGGAAAGCCGTTGTTCCGAAGAGGAGGAGGCGGTGCGTGGAATTCGGCTCGCTGTGAATTACGCGGTGCGTAAGCGGTGTTATCGAGCGGACACCGCGATTAAAGCGGGAACAGGGACGTCGCCTTGTCCAGCGCTGCCTTCATGCGGGCCCCGGAGGACGCACGCCAGTCACGTTTCCCAAACGCTCCACCTCATTATAGTGTGGGGTTTTTATAGGGGCCCTAAAGCCTCATCACATGATTGAAGCCCCGATTCACCCGTTTTAATTGGCCTCCAGGCAACTCGTGGTGCTGCTCGAATCGGGATGTATGCTGAAACCGTACTTTGGGTTAGCACCTGTGTCGGGTCTTTTTCCACAGGATTTGTTTTATTGAATGCTTTCTAAGCAGCTCTTGGAGGTCAAATCTCAGATTTTGCGAAGTTGCACCTTTCAGGGGCCATGGTGAACAACCAATATCCGATGATTTTCATTCAAATTTTTCTGACCTTTATCAACATTTATGAACATGACTTTTCACAAACGGGTGCAATTGATCTGTAGTATATACCTTTTGAAGTAAGAACAATGTTACCACAATACTTTACAATGCATTAGTGGCCCGCCACACTCTAAATTCAACAATTAAAAGCGAGCGCCAGCAAGCGCCACTCTTGAAGAGACATTTGAGTTGAGGAGACCCAATTTCTAAATATTTTCAGCCAAGCTGTTTTATCCAAATAAAATAAAAAACTGAGCAAGGGAAGTTTTATTGCTCCTTGACTTCCAACATTTATCAATCGCTGCATTTTTCCTGCTGGGGAAAATATTATAAAACAAGGAATGCATATTCTTTTGTAATTTATATATAAATTCTATTTAATTTATGTATAAAATATATACAGTATACTAGGTCCTATTTACAGAGTTCTAATTTGATCAGATACTGCTGTATTCCCATCCATATGTATGTCACTTTCACTCCCATATAGTGTGCGTCTAGCGTTATTTACCCCCATAGTGTGCCATGTTGTGTGTGTGTGTGTGCGGCTTTATTTTCTCTCATATTGTGCCATATAGTGTGTGTGTGGCTTTATTTACTCTCATATTGTGCCATATTGTGTGTGTGTGTGTGTGTGTGTGTGTGTCTGTGTGTGTGTGTGGGTGGGTGGGTGGGTGGCCTTATTGAATGGGCCCTGAGATGGTAGAACTGAACTGCCACGGTCTGTGCTGAATGATTCCAACTGGCCAACCAGCTATCTCCAGCTGTATTCCCGCCAAAAAGTCCCATTACCTTAAGTATCGCAAGACTTAGAGTATTTATATCTGCTTTCTGTACAGAGGTCCTTATTGAGTGGAAGTTTCCTTAACATTACACCTGGTTAATCTTTAATACGGCTCTCGCTGGGTCTTTAGGAACTACCCGTGATTTGTCATGTAAACGGATAAAGCTTTTTAAGATATTGTGGGCTATTTTCTTCCGTCATTCTCAGCAGTGAGGTCATCGAAAGAGAATTCAAAGAGCATAGTTCATTTTAAAACAAAGTTATATTAATTCCAATCACTGTTTAATATTAAAAAACGAGGAGGAAACGAGGGAGATTTCATATTGCTTAAAAGAAGCTAAGGTTCCAAAAGAAGAAGGTGTTTGAAAGTACGTTTGGCTGTAATCAATATTGTTTCACAGTCGTAAATGGGAAGACTCCCTCGGTAGATTCTTCATCTGTGGAATGAAATATGAAAGTAACTCTCAATTATGTTTACTTACAAGTAAAGTTTTAATCTTCATGGACTCAATACTAAACATTCATATGAAGAGCTGGACCATTATTTATTTATCTAATTCAGGAACTCAAAATTCCGCCAATGTTGTATGTATTGCCATTTTTAAAAGTATGAAATATATAAAACATAGCAGTTATTTTATTACATAACTGCCCAAGGGCAGTTACAGACCTGATAAGTCATATCGCAGAACTCTCTTGAATGTGACAAACATACATAATTAATTCCCCTGTGTTTTTTATTTATTTATTTTATTTCTTACTGTCAATTTTTTAAAATAATTCACACTTCATTATGGACTAAAACGTAGCAATTTTGGCAATACATTCACTTTGATTGTCCTTTTATCTGTGACACTGCCAATTTTTTTTGCAATTCCTTGCCAACGCATAATCTCTCTATAATTGCCATGATGTCATCTATGCTTGTCCTCTGCTTTTTTGTCCTGAAGTGGTTTTCACAGAAACTTTGCTTTGCTGCCGTATAACAACGCAGATGGGTTTGCTTCCCCGCTTCCTCCCCGATGTGGGTGTCGGGCCAATAACAAAGCAAGCACGCCGGCGATCCTCTTTTCTCAGTGTGGCTAACCTGCGTCTGTGTGTTTATCCGTGTGTCTGTTGTCCGTCTGTGCAGTGCACTAGCGAGAGAAACGCGCTCAAAGAGACTCAGAGACTGCTGAGAGAAGCTGAAGGCAAGGTGGGTGGTCTTCCTGCATGCTTCCGGCTCGCTCTCTCGCTCGCTCGCTTCCGGCTCGCTCTCTCGCTCGCTCGCTCGCTCTTTCAGTACCATAGACACTTCCTCCCGCTTGCACTCTGCCCTCTGTTTCTCCCCTGGGTCTCCTCCTAGTGTTACCTCACACTAAGCGACTTGCACAGAGACGCAGCGGCGCTCCACCCCGCCACTTCATAAGGGTGCGGGTTCGGCCACTGCGCCTGACCCGGATTCAATATTTATTTTAAGTAGTTTAATCCTCTGGATGCCCATAGAGTACCGTCCTGCACACTGTAAAAATACTTACCGTATATCATGTGATATACGGTGTCAGGTCAGATTTTGGTTTAGTTGAAAATCTGCAGAATCCAGGGTCAAGGTTTTTATTTTTTTTGTTGTTGTTTGCATTTTACCAGCATCTAAAGAGTTACAAGATTTGGTATGCGTATTTGAGCCGCGGTCCCCGGCTGATACCTGATACCGGTTCTGGATTCAGAAGGAATGCAGCGCAGCAATGCAGCGGCTCCGTTAGGCGTGGGTCCGTAACCCGGATCCGCAGTCTTAACCGCCCTCACTCTGGAGACAGGCGCTGATAAATTCACAAGAGGGACGTCTTGCCTGTCGTGTGAATTTCTATCCAATTTTGGTGAAGAGCAGCGGTGGGGTATGTGGCCTCTGGCTGCTGTAATTACATTCTGATTCCGCTTCGCTTTTCCTTGAAAAACAAGTGCATAAACAATAAATACATGAAATTAGCCACGGAGGCGGCGGCAGGATTTAAGTAAGCTGTAACAGGGCAGGAAAATAGGCCCCGAAACCTGGGTGTTACTTCCCAGGGTCCAATTAAACGGAAGTGAAGAGACTTTAGCATTTATGAAGCCGTATGCACAGGTGGCGGCGGCTGAGCTGATCGTGCTCACGTACGTCACACAGTTACGGGAGCGAGAGAAAGAGGAACGTACGCCTCATTCCTGTCTAACGGAGACGAATGCAGGTGGGCGTGTCCCGTACTTTCACGCGGTAAGGATGGGGCTCGGAGGCCCCCGGCTAGGGGGGGGACCGCTCCTTTTTTAAAAAGTTTTTGAATCCGGCGGCACGACTTTAATAAGCCGACCGTTTATAAGCGAATTTCACAGTCCTTCAGCGGAGATGTGATCGGGAAGCTTAATTGCGTGACGGTCCCTCGTCAATTATACTGTCGCGGCTGCAAGTGTTGGCGAGAGTCAGAGTTGAGCTTATATTCCCTTCTGCTTTTGAAGATGAGTTAGATTTCATCCTGCTCTGCCCCCACACTCTAATAAGGGCTCCAAATTAAGGGGCCAGGCAGGGCGGCGGCTGCCAAGAGCCATTAGGAGGGCGGCCACGCCCCTTCCCTGACCCCGGCCACCAGCAATCAATGGCCGGGGCGCGGACTGCGAGCCTCATCAGAAAAAGATTTGCCCGCATCGACACAAACAGGGGCACGGAAGGCGACTGCGCCCACCCGGGGCAAGCCACTCACACCTTGGGGGCATGTGTGGACCCTCCCACTCTGAGGGGGTGGGGGCATGACCAGGGGGCATTTGGAGAGGGGGAGCTGCTGATTTATGGGTGGTATTGGGGGGGGGGTGGGGGGGGGTGTGTGTGAGAGAGCCACAAATATTTAAAAATAAATAAATAAAAATGACAGCACTCTTAATTTGCCAGCTAATTTGCTTCCATTGCCTAATATTAATCTTAAAAGAGAAAACGTCTGTAACGGGCCGGAGATTGACAGATGCGTAATTATATAGGGGGCTTGGGAATGGGGTGCCTGCTGAAAGACTGGGTCCGCTACACCGTTTAATTTCCCCCGTTATAAACAACCCGCCGGTATAACTGTGCATTCAAACACTCGGTAATACTCAGAGAAGAATAACTCGTCCCAAATTAGTCACGTAGCACCAGAGAGAGGGGGGTGGGGTGGGGGTGGGGGCTGGGGGCGGGCCTGGAATTGGCTTTTTTTTTTTAAATGAGAAACTTGCTTTTATTTAATGTCGTGGAACAAAAACACATAATAAGTTTCAGAAGAGAGATTAGCTTCTAATCATAGAAAGGTCACAGCCTATCTTTTCTTTCTTTCTTTCTAATTGAGACATTTGCACATGTTTTGTTTCTAAACTGTCCCTGTACCCTTATCAAGCTCATAAATACCTGTTTATATAGCATTGTGGTATTTTTACAGTGTGTCCCTGTCTGGAGACTGCTGTTCTCCATCTTATCAGTAATGTGTTTCATTTTGTCCCAGGCTTCTGCTTAATTGTTTTTCCTTTGTGGGGAAACAGAAAGACTTTTCCGTCTGAAGCAGAGACGATACACATGTCACCTTACCTCTCATGCCCTGCTCTCATATGACCAATAAGACTGCTTGTCTCTACCATGGGGAGATGTACCGTTTTAAATGCAACTTCCCATTGGTTCAACAGTATTCCAACTTTTTACTGTTTATATGGGTGAGATCGTTGCGCTTGAACATGATGCATGAACAGAAGTAGGGAGCGTGATGGTGGTATCGTTACCGCAGGCAGAACTGGGAGTGCCGTCCCGCCGTGGTGCTGAGGGGCCGTGCCGGGAGCCCGGCTCTGGCTGCCGGGGTCGCGGGGTCAGCAGCCGCTTTCCTGGAGGAACCAGTCCAGCGTGTCGATTCTGACAGCCGCTCCACACTACCAGAGCACAGTGCAGCTCAGATGTGCTGGGGAAGAATCCTCTTTAGTTCTCTCTGTTGCTGTTAGAGTTCATATAAGACCATCCCTCTGTTTAACTGTTAACTGCACAAATGTAGTACATTTAGGGTCCGATTTACTAAGACCTTTAGAATGTGCAAAATTGTTTAGCGCACACAAAACCTAAAACGCGACCAGTGATTGGTGCAAGACAAATACCATGGCCCATCACTGGTCACGTTATTGGTTTTGCATGTGTAAAAAGGTTTCGCGCATGATAAAGGTCTTAGTAAATCAGGCCCTTAATGCCTAAAATAATAAGCGTCGCTTTTAGGATGACGATGCTCTCTATGCTAATTTCAGTGTCCTGGGCCACACCCAAACACATCTCCGTCACACCCCACATCCCCTAGCGCAGGCTCCTGAGCGATGTTCTGTGTTGGGACATCCCCTATGGGGGAGGGATGTCACACGCAGCCTGGTGCCAGCTCTGCCGAGCGCCGTTTATCGCGTTTACATGTCAGCCTGTTTAATGCTGGTCCCAGCGGCCGGCCCGCTCTCCCGCGACCTTCAGGAGCATGCGCATCCCGCCGTGTCGGACAGCCCCTTACACAAATCGCTGTGTCGCCCAGAGACTGGGGCCCCAGGGAAACGGGCCCACGGCCCCGCCCATGTGGACACTTTATCTGCTGAAGGTTCTCATGGGGAATGGAGCAGGGAGGGAGAAGACGCCATTGAGCCTGGCTCATTCTGCTTCCCGACATCCCTTTTAGCGCTGTCTGCCGAGGTACACCGCGTACGCACGGCTGACTGGGCAGGTGTACTCTAATGGCCAGTGCAAGTATGCGGATGGACGTCCGCACGGACATAACTGACAACGTAGCTGACCCAGAACGAACCCTGAGCGGACGTCAGTCTAGACAGTCTCTGTGAAACAGCCATTTTTGTGTCCGTGCAGACCTGTTGTTTTTCTTACAAGTGTAACTTCTTCTTACCACAATCTTCTTCCATGAAGATGCCATTGTTTTTAGCAATTTGTGCAAAAATTGTTGGAAATATTGTCTACAAAGGGGGTTGGTACACTTTGAGTATGCCATGTTTGACTATGAAAGGCAAGTCCGCTGGAATGTCCATCCGTGTATGTGTCTGCTCCCTGTTTTCAGCACTCTGTGAGGACCGCAACAGTGTTGGGAACACTAGGGGGCACTACCTGGCCTGCTCCTGATATTCTGCTCCCTGTCTGCAGGTTGCTGCCGGGCCCGTGGCGGGAGGAGCCCCGCCACCACCCCTCCTCCCCGGCGGACCCGCGCCCCCTCCTCCGCCTCCTCCCCCGCTCCCGCAACATTGCAGCATCCCGCCCCCGCCCCCTCCCCCGCCGGGGTTCGGACCGCCGCCCCCGCCCCCGCCCCCGCCGGGGTTCGGACCGCCGCCCCCTCCCCCGCCCCCGGGGGGGCGGGCCCCCGCCTCCCCCGCCCTTCCTCGGGGCACCTGGCATCCCTCCGCCCCCGGCCCCACCCGTCATCAAACTGCCTTATGGACTGGAGCCCAAGAAAACGTACAAGCCTGAGTCTGTGATGAAGAGGATCAACTGGTCCAAGGTAAGCACTCTTAACACAGCTCTGCTCAAAGTGGGAGAACATACAGCACCTCACATACTGTATCTGCAGACCCTGGAGACGGTTACAATACCACCCTTTACGCCGCAGTAAACTTCCTCATTACTGTTGGTATCATGTTATCTAAGGAGTCAAAGTATTTCAAATGTGTGTGTGTGACCCAGGTCAGGGGGTCTTCACCATTTTCGCTCGAGCCCATTGCAAAAGGCAGAGAACACAATGGTCTCTTGCAAATTGAGATTTCTGCCTCCAGGAGACTCCCTGGTTAAATGGGAAAAGGAAGTATACCAATGCAAAGTATGACCAACTATAGATGCAACAAACTGATGACCAGACTTACTGGGAACATTGTGACCTTTTCACTGATGTTGAGTGTGGTTCTTGCAGTGTGCATGATTCATTCATCAGTTCGTTAGTGGACCAAAGTGTGAAAGCAGTGCTTGATTAAATATTATTGGGAAATGATTGAAGGAAAGTATCCAGCCTATTAATGCTAATAGTATTCAGGGACAAGTGCACATCATAACAACATCTTTGTGTGTATTATGTTGTTACTCAGGCATTCAGAATAAAAAGTTAGAAATGCGTGTTGTTTTAAATAAAAACAGCAAATATACAGTATAGTGCAGCTGTGGCTTAGTAGCAGTAGCTAGCCCGTTAGCTATAATGTGTGCCACCATTGTTGTCATTATTGTGTTATGTATTTGCATAATTCCCAAGTGCTCCGTTGTTAAGTTACAAGTTTACTGCATATAGTTCTTACAGTCTCTTGTTGCTGTTTAATGAAGCTTTTTAAACAGCTTGTGGTATCATGAATGGTGGATTCTGATCCTTCTTCTGTGCAATTAGCAGCGAAAAAAAACGTACTCAGTTTTCTCAGTCCAGGAACTCTTGTACTCTCCTACTCTTCAGAGAATTAGAAAAGAAGGAGAATATTTGCTGGCCTTCAATTGCATATCAAGACTGTTTCAGTAAGCCAGCCTGCTTGGTCATTTGCCTGTTAGGTTACTTGTATGTTTTTGATGCTAATGTTTGACCTTGACTTTGTGTTTAATCCCAGGCAGTAATTAAGTGCAAATGTTTAATTTTTCACAGATGTTTCATTATTTTAAATACACTCATGTCTGGATTATTCTCTGAAACGCAGCAACATGTAGATATACTTTTGAACACAACACTCGCACCCTATGTGGAAGAATGTGGCCCTCAAGCTCATCACTGGTGATAGCTAACATAAGTTACCGTGCATTTATTTATTTATTACTTTGATAGATACCGGTCATCGTGTCAGCGGCGCTGGGTAATAATTAGCGTTACTGCGGCGAGGTCATTGCAGTGCCGAGCAGATGCTTGGTCCTATTTCAAAGCGCAGTTGACTCCTGCGCGAGACGGAATGGCAATCAACCTTATTGCGGCGTCGCCGATAAGATTTTTATTGCGTGAACACTCGAACCGACGGGCCCGCGCTCGGGACGCACGTTTGTGTCTCTTCAGCAGAAGGCGGCGTTTGGGGAAGAGAAACATCGCATTCCGTTGCACTTCGTATGGAAATGCGTCGGGGTTCGGGGACATACATAACGCAATTTGAGACATTACGTGACTTGGGAGAGAAAGGAACTCCTCCGCGGTTTTTTTTTTTTTATCGGGATGTGAACAAGCGCGACCACACGTGTCTCCATTAGCACCCCGGACGTACGTGCGTGCGTGCCGGCACATCCATCTCAATCTCCGCGCGGTTACGGCGGAGTCGGGGCGGGTGCCATAACCTCACCTCCGCTAGCTGGAACGAGACGAGATGCAAATGAAATGGGTGGATTGCACTCGCAGGCATCATAGCCACCTGAGGAAAAGCAATCTGTGTCGATTTAGCGGCACTGGAGTCATCTGTCTTCTGTGTTAAGAGCAGATGGTGTAGTCTACATGCCAGCCAGCGCTAGCTCCTGTGATTATAAAAAAAAGAGAGAAAAGACGAGAGTTGGGTGAGCTATCAACACTAACCCCCACCCACTCCCCACACATTTTTTTATTTAGTGCATGTAAATTGTACTTCATACAGTTGTAATAATGTAGCGGTAGCATGGCTGTGTGTTGCGGGGCCTTTCCTCTCTGAATATTTCTCTGATTATGATTATAATTTTCTCTGCCTGATGAGGACTGGAGTGGCACCACCTGTCTGTAATTATATTTGGGAAATCTTCTGGAAGGAGAGAATCTTTACTGAAGTAAAGAGTGATTGTGGGAGGTAAGGAGGGAGAGAGAGAGAGGGAGAGAGCAAGTGAGTTTGTGCCTTTTGCTTTTCTTTTTTTCCCTTAAATTCACCCGCAACCCCTCCACTTCTGTGGTGGTGGTGGAGGAGAGGGAAGGGGGGAGGGGGGGGGTCGCACAGAAAGTAAATGCAGCCAGAAGTAATAAATCGAGGGAACACATTTTTTTAAGCATGTTACGGATTTTCAAGTAGCTACGCGGGAGATTGTAGCCTGGAGGTGCTGTAAACTAATTTCTCCTACAGTACGAACACCTACGCCGGGGACTCGGGCGCGTTTAAGAAAAAGGTAAATGATTGCTCAGCCTGCGACTGAGGCCGTTGGAAGCGGCGGCGAGTCGTGCCAGGACATCGGCCTCCCCATTGCCCCCTGGGAAAAGCCGAAGAAGCTTTACATTAAAGCACAGCCAGGTTACCCTTCCTGGCTCCCTAATCCGTTTGTTAATTGCATCGTTTTGGGGGAGGCAATGTTTTTCGAAATAAATAATTAAGAGCGTTTTCAGAGCCCATCTAACAGGGCCTGTCTGGGGCTCGCAGAGAAGGAACCCTGCCCGGTTATTTATCTCCTTTAGAAAGTTATTTGCTTTTCACCTGGGGGCAGGCTTGAACTTCTCCCTGGCGCAGGTAGGAGCTGGAAGTCAGTGCACTGCAATACGGCGCAAACGGGGGATTCATCAATGCGGAGAATTTGATGTTATAATTAGTTGCGAGGGACTGGTTGGGGAGAGATATGGAGCGCGCTCCGAGCCGGTGTAGAGGAGTGATTGAGCACACGGCACTTTGTCAAACGCTGCACACTGCCCGCAGACTGAGGAGCAGTCAATACCTGTCATCTACTCCCCATTTTTTTTTACACCACATTTTATTTGGTGTTTTTCTTGAAGACAAAAAAAAAAAAAACTAGCGAGATAACTGCCTTCGCACACCCACCGATAACTGCTGCTAACATTGTGTTGTGGGGTCCTTTCATATTGTTTCAGGGAAAAGATGAACAAACAATTGGCCACACTGTCTGTATTTGAGCTTCAATAGTGATAGAGCGAATGATTTAAGGGCTACATAAACACTGGGAAAGAGGGTAAGCCACAAGCTGAATCCACTTTAAGGTTTTAATTAAAATTAAGTGAGAATAATTGCTGTAGAATGCATTTAAACAGGAAGTGGTAGTTGCCATGTAATAGTGTTATTTTGGCTATTGCTATTGCCTAGTCTGAATACTGTTTGATTACCTACTGTTATAAGAGCAGTTTTTTGCAATCTGCACATACAAATCCTGGAAACTATGATGACCATGAGTTGGCCACTTCTGGACCACTGGAATGTATGATGTTGGTAGACAAAAATGTGGAAATCGTGGTGTCGGTTGTAGCACCACGATCCTGATTGTATTACTGTCTCCCAATTCAGTCAGGTTTCGACAGACCTGGAGGATTTTTAGAAGCACCCCGTGTCAGCCATTACTATTCGGTGACAGCAGTGTGCTATGGAGTGCCACACATCGCTGTTGTTTTACACACATCGCTCCGTGTAGCATCCAGGTGTATCTTTATCAGACACACTCATTAGCCTCGCCTCGCCTCGCAATAAGGGGAGGTGGTAACTCCGACACCATTAGCCACTTCTAGCAATTAGCTGAGCACTATCGTCATAGCACGTCGTACGGATATTCCTTTCACACCCATTTATCACTGGGATTTCAATATGGAGGTGGCTTTCAGGGGGGTGGGGGTGTAATCGGGTGTAAAAGGAGGGTGAAATCGAAAGGACAAAAGCAAAGGGGGGGGGGGTCACGTTTCCATGTGCGCCAAGTTCAAAAGCACTCTGGTTTTTCCTCCGGAGACCGAGACACTAGAGTATTTCAAGTCTTTTGAGCCTCAAGTTCATCCAGCCTCCACCGGCCTTGATCATTTAGTACTTGAATTCACCTAACAGATTCTGCCTGATGAAAACCCGTCTGGCGTTGCATGTTAATACACTTGAAAGAGTAATCTGAATGAACATTAAAAGAGGTGAACACGGGGCTGAGGTGGGAAGGTTTCCACAATGATTCATTACGTGTGATAAAGTCAAAATTTTTTTTTTTGTGTGATTGTTTTCTAGACTTTGATCACATGATTATTTGAAAAAAACAACAACTTTTAACTCATAATTGGTGAAAATTTCTGAAGTAACATCCATTTTCACCAATGTGAATAACAAAACTTCTCTCTTTCATATGTTTACATGTTTTTATTAGTATCCGTTTTTCTGAAAGTGTTATCATCATAAGAGTACTTTAATACTTATTTGACTCAGGTCTTTTTGCTTCCAGTTGTTGGTTCCAGTAGAGACCATGAGCATGAACGTGCAGTGCCTTTGAATGGACATTATCCAGAGAGCAGTCTTAGCATCGGTGTGTTTAGAGAATAAATGTGTGCACTCAGTTATGAAGGAATGTGTGTTTGCAGATAGTGCCTCAGGAAATGGCGGAGAATTGCTTCTGGATAAAAGTGAAGGAGGAGAGGTTTGAGACGCCAGACCTCCTCGCTCAACTCTCCCTCAACTTCTCCACCAAGTCGAAAGGTAAGCAGGCTTCATTTCCCTCTGACGGCTAATTAATCCACACACAACGCTTCAATTAGCCTTCACTTTGTACCTCTTTGAGAATTTTGTTTTGTTCAAATTTTATTATTATTTTTTTTGCCTTTGTGAAATGTTAATTATGTTTCGTTGTATGTTTTTTTTTTTTTTTTCCTTTAACAAACTTATCTGTCTGCGAGGCGTTCGCAGACATCGCGCTGAAATCTCGGCGCAATTAGCGGGATGAGGGTTGCATTTCGGCGCTGGCGCGGGATGTTGCGAGGGAGGGCTAACTCATAGCCGAACGGCTTCAGATGCGAAACGCGGCTGCAGTCACGCTCGGTTTACCGCCGCCTTTCCCGAAGCCGCTGAGAGACCGTTAGTCAGGTGCTGGGAGACTTCTCGCTGTCTTCTGCAGTTTGTTCTCAGATATACATCCTCTCTACCTAACTTGTTGGTTGACTAGGGAGGGGGGTGGTGGTGGATTGGTGATAGGGTGGGTAGGATTTGGAGGATGGGGGGGGGGGGGTCTTGTTGCCATGATGATGCTGGCATTTTGTAAGTCGCTTGACAGTATGTGTACTCACCGCTCTATTTTTCAAATACACCGCAGGGGGTTTTCGGGAAGGAGGGGGGTGGGGTGTTATTGGGGGGTGTTATACACACATCAGCAAGGGCCTGTCATGCAGCTAGTGGGAATATCAGTTTTGTGAGCTTCCCTATCTGTGCATGTGCCGAGCAGTCTGTTCACGTCTCGCCAATCTACCTCCCACTGACCAGGCATGGGGCTGACTGCTGCACTGCCTCCGAGCCGCTCACCACAGCCCAGACATAAAGAGCAATCGCCTCTCCTGCACAAATTGAAATAAACAGCAATTTAGCCAAAAAGCTATGAGGTGATTTGCTGGCATAATGCTAATGGGGGGGAAGCAGGGGCGATAGATCTCAGTATAGGCTAATGAAGAGCTGGAGCGGACCTCACAACCATGTCACATTCTCCACACTCCGGCACACATCCGCTTCTCAGGTCTGTGCCAGCTCTGCTGCACCTCTCTAATATCAAAAGACTCCAGAGGGTTCTTCCCAAGAATGATACAGTAGATTGTTTGTTTGTTCTTTTTCTTTTGCACTCAAGTCTTCAGGGTGGGTGCAGGGGGGTATGGAAGGCGGAAGGGAGGTGGGGGGGGGGGGGCAGTAGAACAAACAAATGTGCGAACAATAACACCTTTTAAATTAGTACGGTGTGTGGAAGAACATCGTCCCTAATTAAGGTTGCAAATAATGAACTCTGAATCCCATTTAGTGCTGCTGACGTCTGAGGGGGTGCTCTACCTGAGGTGTAATTGCCGCTTCTGTGGGCTCAAATTAACAATGCAGCGTGATTTTGCAGCTCGCAAGCTGTTTTGCACTCAGAACTGTCTTGCAGGCACAGCTTTTGTACCTGTTTCATAATCTTGCTCTTTGCCAAATAACCAAAGATTAAGGGCCTTTGCTGAAGTGAAGCACCGTAGTCGTGGCAGGCTCTAAAAGCAGCAAGGACAATTCCTCACGGGGCAGCCATTACCAAATCGCTATCAGCGAAGCAAGCTCACTGATTCAGCTCTTTTCAGCCCTTTTGTTAGTGCAGTATTTTTCACAAACAAAAAGGGCTATCAAAGACATGCAGGCAGAAACACATTTTTAGCCAGATTTTCAGTTAAAAAGGGAGCCGAAATGTGGTCACGGCGCAACCGGTTCTTCATCATCCGTTCTTCCTCAGCGGCATTGCCAAGCACTCCTCCAAAGGGATCGTTTACACTTTTCGTATCGAGTTCATCGCAAAGTTTCCTCGAAATGCAGTGTATTCCTCTCCATTTGCATTACAGTATGGAGTACCGTAAATATAACTGACACGCCCCTGCTGTGAAGCAAAAAACAAATGGTGCTTCAGGGGTCGACGATTGCTCCATACATTGCGTGAAATGCATTTACTCTCCAGATGCAGCGAGGAGATGGGTGTCTCACTCGAAGCAGTCAGTGAATGGGTTCAGGTGGAGGGGGACTTGGCGGAATTAGTTCATAAGGCCTCACCGTCGAAGGGTATTACGAAAGACCATAAATCCTCACTGTAGAGCTGCCAAAGCAGTCGCTGGAAGAAACCTGCTTCATTTGTCTGGAAAATTGCCCCTTTATTTATGTAGTGGAGTGTTTGGACTGTTAACCCAAGTCTTTATTTATTTATTTATTTTTATTTTTTTTATATTTGTTTTCCAGGGATGGTATTTATAACTAAACGCTAAGTTTGGTGATTAATGTTGCTCCTTGTTGTGTTGGGCTTTGGGAAGCCGTGCAAGGAGGCCCTTGTCAAGTCAGTGCTTCATGGGAATTGTAGTTTTTGCTTACATTTTTGGAGAGCAATACAGAAAGGCCCTTTGGGCCTTGTTTGGGTTGAAGCAGTACTATTACTGTTTTAAAATAGATTTTGCTCATACATCTTTTAGAGTTGTTATTCCTGTCCCAGTACTCACAACACATACGGTATTACAAATTCATCCTGTGTAGTTCAAAATCACAGCGAGCTTACTAATACTGTACAACCCTACCCACTGTTTCAAGAGCCTACTTCCTAATGACTTAATGATAGAAGAAAGGGATTCCACAATCAACAGGGATTTAAGCCCTGTTTCCAGCCTCTTAAATAGGATCAAATTCCTACTGTATTTCCAATTAGGCTACTCTACTGCAGTAACGTCTGCATCCGGCTGTTTGAACTCAACAGTATTGACAGAGGGTTTTAGAAGGCGGTCGCCCTGTGAAGTGCAATGGGTCTGCTGCTGTGCCTGGAGTGCTGTATAAAAATTAAATTTGATTGATTGATTGATTCGGAACGGGATGTAGCTTGGTAGTACATTGTGTCGGTGCATCCGCGGCAGCTCTTACCGCCTGGCCCAGGGCAGCCGGAACGGTAATGAAGCGCCTTGATATTCATTGGGTTTTAAGCCACTTCTCACCTTACGGGATCGACCCCCATCTCTACAGAGAGGGGAAGGGAAACGGCACCCCGCTTTCGCCGGAGCCGAGTCAGCAAGATCGGCACCCCCATCGAGGCGGGTCGGACGCCCGTCATTTGTCAGGCAAGTTAAGCCCACCGGCCTCCAGGAGGAGTTCGCCACCCCCCCCCCCCCCCCTCACACACACGCACACACACACACACGGCTCAGCCCCAACGCGCCAAGCGACTAGCAGCCCACACTCGCCCTCCTTACTGTTTGTCGTGTTTAAATTGGTTCTGCTGCGGCGACTCTGACTTTATTTTTACTTTTCTTTCATTTCCTT
>CM056383.1:693329-775829 GCA_029718625.1 Synaphobranchus kaupii | reverse complement strand
TGTCATTTAGGTCCGCGCAGACCCTGCCTTCGTCCGTACGCATACTTTTTTTTGGCGACTATGAATTGGCCTTTACAGTTCAGAACATCCATTGCCGCAGTACTGTTTTTGTCACGCCTTTTAATGAATTTTTGGCTTCAATGCTAGACGGTTTGAATCTTCCCTTCTGAATCTCCTGAAATGTGCAGCTCAGTACCCAATGCTAGACGGTTTGAATCTTCCCTTCTGAATCTCCTGAAATGTGCAGCTCAGTACCCAATGCTAGACGGTTTGAATCTTCCCTTCTGAATCTCCTGAAATGTGCAGCTCAGTACCCAATGCTAGACGGTTTGAATCTTCCCTTCTGAATCTCCTGAAATGTGCAGCTCAGTACCCAATGCTAGACGGTTTGAATCTTCCCTTCTGAATCTCCTGAAATGTGCAGCTCAGTACCCAATGCTAGACGGTTTGAATCTTCCCTTCTGAATCTCCTGAAATGTGCAGCTCAGTACCCAATGCTAGACTGTTTGAATCTTCCCTTCTGAATCTCCTGAAATGTGCTGGTGAATTTAAAGAATTAAAACAGACTCAAGACGAATGCTCTGCTCTTACAAATACAGGGAGGAGGCCGAGCTCGGTAGCGTAATTCACGGGTTATTCGTGGGTGAGCGCTTTTCATTACAATCCCCTCTGTGAGTGAAAATGAGCGCTTTTGGCTTTTTTTCAGCTTGTTTGTGGCCCCGGGAGCGGTGCGCATGCCGGTGACCCCCCTTCACGTTTCGGACGGGGGATAAATGCACCCACGCAAACCGCGGGGCAGCTAATCAGATTCAGTACTAATATAGAAAAGAGACTCGGAGGGCTTTCACTTCCTTTCAGAAATGGAATAATTTCTAATTGCCCTTATACGCAGGGACAATTTGTCTCAATAAAGCCAATGCACCCCTATGCTAATTTTTCTCTGTTTGGTGCAGCTAGCCCACCGCGCCTCTCTGGGGGGTCAGCCGTTTTACTTACTCATCTCGGCCATATTTTAATAAATCAGATACCAGCCAAAATGAGCTGCTTAAATATTAATGGCTTGTAATTAGTTTATTGTACATTAAAAGGGCCACAGGGGGTGACCTGGATAGAGGGAGTCAGAAGCCTTGTGTTTTTCCTCCCAAGATTCCCCGCCGTTTCCAGTTAATAACGCCTTCCCACGATGTCCTACTGATTTTAATCTTCCGGGCTCAGAAGAGACCCATTTAGGCAATTGCTGCTCACTTAACATCTCCTCATAAAATATGGCCTCCGTTTCAGGCCTCCTCTGCATGACTCCAGCGCCTCTCACCCGTGCCCCTCCGCGTTCGGTTATTGAAAATTTCCCGGAGACCGCCGCAGTGCGCACGCGCGCCAGCCCGAACTCTTGAAGGGACCCGGCGGCTTCGCAGTGCCGGACCGCCGCGCCCCTGCTGCTGGTGTTGGTGGGCCCGCTATTCCCTCTCGTTCACGCCTTTCGCTTTATTTCCCCACACAGACGGGATCATTAGGCGTGCCGGTGCTCTGGCGGGCTAAACGCCGCGCGGTCAGCGTGCTCAGTTTGCAGGCTGCAGGCTGAGGGTGAACAGCTGTCCCGGGGAGAGTCGGCCAGTCGTGGCTGCCCCGGTGACATCACAGGAAGCGGAGAGCAGGGGGGCGTTAGGGTTAGGTCGCAGGCCTGATCTTAAGCCCTGTGGCTTTCCAGGTTATCTCCTTTCATTGGGTGGCTCCCCTGGGTCACCTGCTTGGATTGGCTGGGAGCGGTGCTAAGCTTCCTGCTCCACGCGTCTTAATGCTAAAGGAAAGTTCTGTGTCCTCCAGCTCATTAGCTTCTGTCTCCACTTTCATCCAGCTTAAATTCTTCTTCTTCTATGGATTAGCGAGCATGTGTTATTAAACAGTTACCTCACTCCCATTATGCAGGTGCATCTCATGACATGACTATGTCTTATCTCTCTCTGTCTCTCTCTCCTCTCACTTTCTGTCTCGTACAACTCTCTTTCTCTCCCTTCTCTCTCTCTCTCTCTCTCTCTCTGCCTGTGTATTTCACAGGTATAAAGAAATCATTTTTTAAAGTATATCTTTGTCAATCTTTTATTTTCCACCCATAAATCTTCCTGCAGCACTTTATTATATTTTTTTTCCCCCAGGAAGAGATGAATATACCGTATGCTAATATTTCATTGTCCGACTGCACCAAAGCTAATGAAATTCTCTTGCATTTCATGCGTACTTTCAAAATTAAAGGTCTGTAGTGCATCTCTTTAATACTGGAGTATAAAGCGGCCGGGTAGAAATATCAATAGGCAGAGGCACTGGTGATCCTCGCTGTGAATCCCTTTATTTTATTTTGCAGCTCAGCAGTTAGCAGTTAGCGGTGCTATTGCCTAACGTAGCCTTGATGATGCACGCCTTGGTATCATTAGCAGATTTTTAGGCCTCTTCCCTGGCTCTGATGGTCTCTGATGGCCATGTTCTCGACACCAATGTTTCAAGTCAAAATGTACGGGTCATATTACCGAGTGCTTCATGTCCCCTTTAAACCCGTCAGAGGACTATTGCTTTTTGGGCGTGAACAATGGTAATAACTCAGAAGCATTGCGCCTCCCTGGAGCTTGTATTTGTAACGACCGCTTGCACTTTTTGTTCTTTTAATCTATCACAAGATTATAATCCATTGAAGTCTGTGCGTCTCTTTCATACGTCACATTGCTTACGCAGACACGCCTCCGCGCTCAGGTGCACGTGTGCGTTTAAGGGCACGGCCGTATTTATACATCAGTTGGGAGCGCGGGCGAGAGTCGCTTTACCCGAATAGCGCGCGCAAAGCGATCGTTACCCGTGCGTTTGTCAACCGAACAGATCATGAATAAACATTTAAAAAAATTATTTAAAAAAAACTGTGATCCACACCACTGTAATTCTGTCCTCCGGGGCCAGAATGAGCGAACAAACAAAGAAAGCGAGAGAATGGAAGGAGAACATTAAAGCCGAGCGAAGGATCCCCGGGGGTCCCTGGCGAACGCGGCGGAAGGGAGGCGAGCTCGGCAGTCGTGCCTGACAGGAAGCCGGAGCTGCCGCTACAGGACCCAAGGCCCCTCCTCAGAGCCGGCGGATACCCCGTCGCCCCAAACGGAGAACCCCACCCCGCGTAGCAATCCACTCCCAGGCCTGACGCACTGTCTGCTGGGACTGCTTTCTCACGGGGTCCTCGAGTGGCGAGCACGATAACGCGCGGGACGGCGAGCGTCTGGAAGCGGTGACCTCGCTACCTCCGCCTGACGGGCAGAGTGACGGCCGAGCCGTGACTTCGCTGTGGCGCCGCTAACCTCCTGCCCGGAAGCTTCACTCCGTTACGGTCTAATTGCCTCGCGTTGCATCTTAATTGTCTCCATAATTTTGGGCAAAGCGTCAAGTTTGCACATTCACAACCTGCTGCGGCCTTTCTCATCAGGGGAAATAAACACCAACTTCAGTCGTATTCATTACAACGTATTCCTGTGTAGCCTTTTTTCAGCACATTAGACAGGAAGAGCTGGACATACTGTGTAAAGACCACTTCCTTTATTCCTCACTTTGTCATGACTTAATTCCACAGGGATTGAAGCATTCATTCATCCATTTGAGAATGATTGAAGCATCACTCCCAGTGCAGAGCACTTAGAGCCGCTCCAGGTTTTATTAGGAGCAGGTTAACATATTGAATGCACAGTGGAGTGGAGAATCCCAGTTGGTGGCTTCCTCTCATTACGCGACTGTGCTTCTTGTGAAAACTGGACTTGGCATTGCTTCGCATTGGGAGTGCCATTTTCAGCCTGTTTTACATATCATAATGCAATATATACGCCAATGCAATACAAGGCATAAACAAATAAATGTTTGTTTGTCGGTTACAAAACAATTATTGTTGCCTGCTTGCGTGGCATTTCCTTACAAGCCGCGAACAATCCTTACAAGGCCCCGATTCAGTTTACCCAGAATGCAGAGCACTCCGAATAATTAAATTAAGCAAGCGTTTTGTTTCGTTTTGTTCACATTTATCACAAATTTAAGTGACCGGATAGTGCTGGTAGAGCTATCACTGCCAGTATTTTAGATTTGACAGCGAATGGAAAAGGGCGTGAGGCAACTGCGTTTTGGCGGGCCAGCGCTACAACGCGTCTCCCGGCACCTGACGGCGTTTAATTTGTCTCGGGGGCTCTCGGGCAGAATTAGTTTGGCCCCAGGGGTGCGCTGAGGAGGGGGGCGGCGGCGGCCTGCGTGTGCGGGGAGACCGGGCGGATTTAACGCCTCGCGCCCGAGCTTCTCTGAGCCACGGTAAGCAATCATGCCGCTTGGTGTTCGAGACGTCGCCTCGCAGAGTAGAAGCAATATTGACTCCCCCCTGCCCCAAGGCCGTAAATGGCTTTACAATCGGACCGCTGTTTTTTCTTCTTCTTCTTATTATTCTTTTGCGGAGGATGAGAACACACAGAGGCGGCTCTCAATGCATGTCGCTTGGCTGGATGACGCCGTCCCTGGACAGGTTAAAGGAAAGAAATGTACTTAGAGTGCATTGTGTGACATTGAAACAGAGAGGGAGAGGCTGCGTAGCGAGAGATGGGGAACGAGAGAGATCAGCTTTGTTCGCGAGGAGGAGAGAGGAGATATAAAGGAGCTGGTTCGCTGTCCGGGAGACTGGGCAGCCTGCCACGGGATGAGCCTGTTCTGTGAGCTGCGGCTTTAACGGCTCTCTCCGGCCCACATAGCCTGCTGCTCCCATTGCAGTGTTTCTCAATTCTCCACAAAGTGCTGCCATTTCAATCACTGCCGTATCAATGCGTGCATGTGTGTGTGTGTACGCGTGCGTGCGTGCGTGTACGCGTGCGTGTGTGTATGTACGTCTGTGTGCGTGTGTGTATGTGTGTGTGCGCATGCGAGGCTTCCTTTCACTTCCACCTGATTCATCTCCTGTGAAAGCCGTGTCTGTGGGGAAGGGCTCGCCCCCGGAGCACAGAGGCCCTCAGAACTACTCTTCAAATAGGGCACATGCGTCCGATGGAGCGGCGTGCCCAATTGGCTCGTTTTATTTCCCTTTGTTTCTTCGCATGTAACCAATTACAAACGACGTGGAACTTTTCACCGCGCATAAGCGATGACACACAGAGAGCTGAAAAATAGGGCTGTGCATTCTGGTTGTACAGCGCTGCTGCCCGGAGGTGGCGTTCACCATGAGCTGCTCTGATTGTTTTTTTTTTCTATTTTTCCCCCCTTCCTCCTTAGGAGCATGTTTTATTAAAGAGGCCCAGTGCATTACGCAAAATGTAGACGGCTGTTTTGTGCCCCTAGTCGTGTCGAGACGACGCCTGCATTGCCCTAACACAGCCTTTTTAAACACCAGCCATTATTTTTATTGAAGTTTTTGGGCTTTTTGTTTGACTTTGGCTAAGCGTTTTTCCGCGTGTAAACACACAGGTTTGCGGGGACCTTCAGTCTGCTATGTTCTGCTATGTTTGCACATCTCTGATGCCATTTTCGAGGCGCCCTGTCCCGCCACAGTTTGGGTTCTTTTCATCATTCCGCTGCCGCCTAGGGGGGGCGTTTGAGGAAGTTTTATCGTCCCGTTTCATCTTCATTGACCGCGGATGGGATCGGGGCCCACCTTTTATTGGCAGCCACAGTCCAGCTAGCAACAGGGGAGTCCTCCTCTAAGCCGGGCCTGCCGCGCGCGATTAGCGGGCGAGGGACTGTTTTTTCAGGAACGTTTTAATGGCTCCGCACTCTAGGTCTGGAGCGGAATTAAAGCGGATTGTAGTCTGGGCTCTCTCTTTTCCGTGGTCCCCCGTTTGAGGTGAAGCTGTTTATTAACCTCTCTGGGTCCACAGGCAGTGGCAGCGGCGTCCGTTAATGCGAATTAACCTCCACTGATCTGCACTTCTCCATTAAATTTCAGTCCCGCTTTACCTTAACATGGCAAGACATGAATATCAAAAAACCAGTAGGAAAAATTACTTCTTTTTTTTTGTGCATTAGTGAGTCTGCTTCAGATTGTGCTCTCATTAATTCAAGTGTAATTCTCGATTTTACTGCGCATTATATATGGTTTCAGATGATTGAGGATAATTTATGTAGTAATGTAGTAATTTATGTATGAAATTTCTGTTCTTTCATATATTTTCAGTTTTCAGATTTTTATTGGACAGCACATTGTCGAGAGACAGGAAGAATGGGAGCGAACGAGCGAGAGAGAGGGAGAGATATGCGACAAAGGTTGCACACCGGATTCGAACCGCCGATGTCGCAGCTCGCAATGAGCATGTGAACGGTGCTCTACAGGCTACACCACTGAGACACCCCGGCCTGGTTTCTTCTTTAACATGGAGAACATAGTGTTAAACATAAGTGTCCCTTATCATTTTTGCACTTTGAGTAGCATTGCAGCAATTCTATATCTCATAGCAGTATTACCATTTAGATACAGGTTTGTTTGAATGTCGCTAACTGCTTTCTGTGCCAAGTTTGAATGCTGGAGAGAACCCCTCAGTTTGTCCCCCTGTGCTTTTCCAGTTTGGATGCAGTGCTGTGTGATCATGTGATCGCATCGCTGATAATGCCGCGCTTGCCTCTCTCCGGAACACAGTACTGTCACACAGTCAATAATCACACACATGCGCACACTCACACACACCGTGTTATTGGCCATTTTCCATTTCCCCCGGCTTACCGCCACATCGCATTGATTGCAATCAGCGTTATTCCAGGGAAACGCTGCGCGTTTCCCGCACATCTGCAACCACTGCATGCTCTGTAATTGACAATTTGGACTGTGGGACTCCCCAGCGTTGCAATTAAAGCTCCCTCCAAATGGCTGCGCCTGATATAACCTGCCAGCTCACCTGACACGCCGTCATGCGGCGGGGGGGGGGGGGTGCGGGCAGGCTCGCTCCGGAGCGTGGAGAGAGACCGCCATCCTACTCCCGATGGTTAGCCAACAGATCATTTACATTTAGCCGTTGAGCAGACACTCTTATCCAGAACAGCTTACAAAAGTGCACATGACAAGGGTCTGCGAAGAGCAGCGACGGTAGGGACTTATGA
Source organism: Synaphobranchus kaupii (assembly GCA_029718625.1). Classification (NCBI taxonomy): domain Eukaryota; kingdom Metazoa; phylum Chordata; class Actinopteri; order Anguilliformes; family Synaphobranchidae; genus Synaphobranchus; species Synaphobranchus kaupii. Next base: position 768,752 of record CM056383.1, on the reverse strand, counting down.
GCCTCGCAACGGGCAGCTGTAGCCCTTACGTCACCCTCCAGCACGTCGTTAAGTGCCATAGTCTGTGTGAGAGGCAGATTGAGGGCATAGTGCTTTAAGTAGCAAATGGATGAGAGATGAGTTTGGGTTCAGGCTGCACTCATAGCAGGTACAGAAATAGCATAGCGTGGCTGCAGAATTAGCGTAGCGTCAGCGGCGAGAGTAGCCAGAGCACTCTGACAGAGGCGGGCGAGGGCTCGCCAGGCTGGAGCCGTGGGCTTTTCCCCTGTTTGCACTGGCCGGTCTGACCGCACTGGCGGCACCTGACCAAATGCTTAATGGATCTGCCGGTGCTAATGATGTGTGCCGCGTTCGGGGGGCGCGGAAATGAGGAGCTCGCAGGCCGGAGCTGGGAAGCTGGGCCTCTGAGCGGAGCATCGCTGCCGGGATGCCCTGAAGCACTAAGTCCCCTGCCTCAGCGTGGCAAAGACCGGCTCTGGGCACTTCAAAGTATGTGTGTGTTTGTCTATATGTGTGTGTGTGCGTGTGCGTGTGTGTGTGCGTGTGTGCGTGTGTGTTTGTGTGTGTGTGCGTGTGCTTGTGTGTGTTTGTGTGTGTGTGTGTGTGTGCGTGCACGCGTGTGTGTTTGTGTACATACACTACTCACAAAAAGTTAGGGATATTTGGCTTTCGGGTGAAATTTATGGAAAATGTAAGTTCACGCTACAGTGATATTATACGTATCATGAAAGTAGGGCATTTAAGTAGAAGCATGCAATGGTGATTTCCTCATCTCAAACAATTTATTGAAACAAAAGCCAACAACAGTGGTGGGTATACCACAACAAAAATGTCAATGTCTCAATAACTTGTCATGTGCCCTTGAGCATCAATTACAGCTTGACAACGACGTCTCATGCTGTTCACAAGTCGACTTATTGTCTGCTGAAGGGCGGCCCTCAGGTCATTGAGGTTCTGGGGTACAGAGTTACGAGCCTCTACACGGTGAGTCAGCTGATCCCATAGGTTTTCTATGGGATTCAGGTCTGGAGAAAGTGCAGGCCACTCCATTTGAGGTACCCCAGTCTCCAGCAGCCTTTCCCTAATGATGCGACATCGATGAGCTGGAGCATTGTCGTCCATGAAGATGAAATTAGGCCTGTGTTGTTCATGCAGGGGCACAATGACTGGATTAATGATGTTATTCAGGTAGTATGGGCTTGTCACTGTACCATTCACAAAGTGTAGGGCAGTTCTGTATTGACTAGACACACCTGCCCACACTGTAACACCGCCACCACCAAAGGGTCGTCTGGTGACAACAGTGGCTGATGCATAGCGCTCTCCTTGACGTCTCCAACATCGTTGGCAGCCATCATTTCTGCTCAACGTGAATCGACTTTCATCAGAGAACAGCACTGAGGCCCACTGGTCCCTCGTCCAGCGTAAATGCTCCCTGGCCCATGCAAGACGATGACGCCTGTGCCTGGTGGTGTGGTCAGGTACCCTTGCAGGTCGTCTAGCACGCAGACCACGCTGATGTAAACGGTTTCGAATGGTCTGACGTGACACTTGGGTGCCTCTCACCTCCCTTAAATGTGCCTGGAGTTGAGTGGCATTCATCATCCGGTTCCGCAGGGCACTGTTCACAATGAAGCGGTCATCAGTGTGGGATGTGGCCAAAGGACGTCCACTTCTATGCCTTTCTGTGACTCTTCCAGTCTCTCTGTATCTCTGTTGCAACCTGCTGATGACACTCTGTGACACTCTAAGCTCAGTGGCCACTTCCCTCTGAGAACATCCTGTTTGAAGCCTCGCAATGGCGAGGTACTGTTGATCAATTGTTAGGTGTCGTCTTGGTCTCATGATGTCAAAATGTGAACAGCATGATGAAGAGGACTGTTTAAATACCAATTCTAATTGAACCAGGAAATTTATTGGTCGATTCATGGATCAAACACCTGTTGTGAATTTTGCCGTTCAGCTCCTTGTTAGAGAACAGCAAGTTGTGCAAAAAGTACTGAAACATTGAATAGTTGGACATGTGCATTCAAAAGTTTAGAGAAGGTCAAATTAATTTCACCTGTAAAGGTTATAGTGCATTTTAGGTTCATCCTGAAATTTCACCCGAAAGCCGAATATCCCTAACTTTTTGTGAGTAGTGTATGTGTGTGTGTCTGTGTGTGTGTCTGTGCGTGTGTGCGCGTGTGTGTGTATCTGTGCGTGTGTGCACGTGTGTGTGTTTGTGTATGTGTGCATGTGTTTGTGTACATATGTGTCTGTGTGTGTGTGTGTGTGTGTGTGTGATGCAGGTACATAATGACCCCCTTGCTCCACGGTCGGCTCATTAATGAGCCCTCCCCATATTTACTCCTCCTCATTCCACACCCGCCTGGTCATTGGCACAGGGGCACTGGCGTGTGTACGTTAATGAGCGCTCCTCCTGGTGTATAATTAAAATGGCGCCAAAACGTCCCCGAAGGGTGAGATTAGCGCTGAACGCATCAGACACAACAGTACCCGGGAGAGAGGGGGAGAGCGCGCGGCGGATCCCAGTCTGCACGCCCGTCCCATCGGATCGCTCCCCACTCCGAACGAGCTGGCAGGCTTAATTCTTCATTTCCTCTCCCTTATTAATTATATCATAGCTCCAGACTGATAAAACTGCTGCCGTTTAAGAGGCCGGCGGCGTGCGCAACGGGCGCGATAATGGCGGGAGTCACCGGGGGTCCGCCGTTAGCTTCACGTGCTACGGGCCTGGCAAAAAAACAACAGTTCAGAATGATTCTTATCAGAATGATACTTATCAATGGTACTTATGATGCTTATCAGTATGAAACTAATATTTTCTTACCGATCGCATCACCTTCAAGCGAAGGAGGGTCTGAGGTGATTGGAACCTAAATAATGACACGTAGGAAAGTGGCTGAGTGGCATGAGGTAAAATATGTCACACCAATTGCGCTCTGGGAAATTGACTAATGTCTAAGCTAGGCCGTCCCCGGCATGCCTGTCATTGCTGCTTTAAGTGCGTCTCCCGGAAGCCAAGGTGAGAGCGTCTTGAGGCCCCTTTAGACCCGACCGCCTGGGTTTCCGAGACGAGCCTGGTGTAGATCGCGGGAACGCCGTGCACCGTGCCATAACCGGCCCTCGGGTTGCCAGGCGGCACGCGGACGAATGCCGACGAGGCTGATGGATGGAGCAGAGCCAAAAATCAATATGTTAGGATCTAAAGGGGTAGAGTTACGCATTTCATCACCGGCTTGACATTTCATCAACATTTCAGCATCAAATGTCGTTAATAACCAGCCTTAATCTTTGATATTGGAATGAAGAAGACAACTGAAGCCACATGAATTTCCGGAAGGAGTAGGTCGTGTTGGAACAGCGTAGCCTGCAGGTGGCATGTTCCTTGTTAACAAGATAAGAAAGCGCTTGATATCTTCTCCCTCATGTGGCCTTGGAGTTGAATAAGAGGCAAAGTTGGACACGAGACAAACACTAACTGCACACCCTCCTCCCTTACACCCATCAAAGTGTGCTACCTTTTAAATGGGGCCCAATGGTTGCTTTGACTCATTTCCCCATCTCTTTCAGGATCGGTTGAAAGCTGGATTTGGCGGTATTTAATAAGATAAAATCAGGTGTGGCCAGAGCGGACTTTCCCTACCTGCACACTTCTGCGTGAGCACGCGGATGGCTGGCACCGCCCCGGCCCCTTAACTTACCCTGTTAGCCACTGAGCCGCGTCGTCCTCATTGTCCGCCACGGTTGTCGCACGTCAATACGCATTCCTGGGCTTACCAGAAAGTTCCCCACACGAACCCATCGTCCGTTTCCTGAGCGATGCGCGCTGTTTGAACCTGCTTCAGTCACGCTGCCTTGCTCTGACTGCATAATGGGCATGTGCTGGTCCCCATGGCAACTGTCATCTTAGCATAGATGGGGTACGGCATGTGCGCCTGTTCAGTGGCTGTGGGGTGTAGGAGGTGATTTAGGGGAAGTGGCACTGCTCGCCCACTGCGTGTGCCACGTGGGGCGACGGCATTTTCGCCGCGTTGAAAGTCAGGCGTGGGCTGCCCTTTAGGCAAGTATAGCGGGTTGGTAGGAGAGCTTTTGATGTGCGGTATTATTAGCAGATATATCAGGGGCAGATACAAAGTGGAGTGAATCGTGATGTGGCCGCTGCTCTGATGAGGCAGTCATCCTCGCCTATTGGAAAACCCGTAACTCGTTTTTCTTTTGCAGAGAAGGCTCCGGGCTCTCGGGCGAAGGCGGGCGACGGCCTTGCTTTCCGCCGTGCATTTCTGAGAAACCTCACTCCCTACGGTGTACAGGCTACGTGAGGCCAGTAGAGAGAGCTCTTGCGCTGGGGCAGGGGGATGTGGCCAGCCTCAAGTTGAGCAAAGACTTCTTTCTTTCTTTTTTTTTTTTTTTTGTTGCAAGCTGGTCCCCAGCGACTTTTTCTTCATTGTTATGTCTGGCATAATGAAATAGAAAACAACCCCAAATAGGGTTCCCATCAGCTTCTCTCTGTCTCAGGGCTAGATTTCAGACTGTTAATGCTTGACGCAATCCAGGGTCAAATTAATTTAGCACATTATCAAAAAAATGTGAAAGCTTCTTTGCAGCAGTTACACAATTCAGCAGAATTGACTAGTTTTGCACTGATTGGGGCTTGCAGATGAAGCGGATGAGAGTACAGTAGTATATACTCGTTACTCTAGGATTTTAACTTTTGTTTTTAAAACTCTGGTTTTAATTTCCCTCCGAGGACTGAGAGATGAGTCAGAAGTGTTTGCAAACGGCTGCACAAATTACGGTGTTTTTTTTTAATGGCGCAGAAAGCAAGGCGACGCCATTGGCCGAGGTCGGGCATTGCCTTTGCAAGGTCTGGTATACAGGGCTGCAGGAACACCAAGCTTTATTTAGTTTGCATCGCTACATGGTTTAAGCACTTTGTAGCTCTGTGTATGACACTCTCTACCCCCTGTCGTGATAAAAACTTCCCAGAAGTCTAAGACAGTCACAACACATATGGCATTACTGCCAAGCCCTGGTGCCACAGTGTGTGAGAGTGATTGTGTGTGTGTGTGTGTGTGTGTGTGTGTGTGTGTGTGTGTGTGTGTGTGTGTGTGTGTGTGTGACTGCGTGTGTGTGTCTGTGCTTGTGTGACTGTGTGTGTGCGTGTGAGAGTGACCGCGTGCGTGTGCGTGTGCATGTGTGTTTGTGCGTGACTGTGTGTGCGTGTGTGCGCGCATGTGTGTGCGCTACAGTTATGTTTAATGATAGATCAGTGTGCGTGTCCTTTGATCCCCTCTCTCTCAGCCTGCCCCAGTCTAGGCAGGTCCGCTGCATGTGTGTGCGTGCGTGACTGTGTGTGTGCGCGTGCGTGTGTGAGAATGACTGTGTGTGTGTTCGTGCGTGACTGTGTGTGTGTGTGTGTGTGTGTGCGCTACAGTTGTGTTTAATGATAGATCAGTGTGCATGTCCTTTGACCCCCTCTCTCCCAGCCTGCCCCAGTCTAGGCAGGTCCGCTGCTCTGACAGATGACCCAAAGATAACACCATGCTGGGCCTCCTCCAGAATGTGCTATTTGTATTATTATTTAATTTGTCTGCTTTGTGATCCTCTAGCAGAGGCCAGCAGTGGCACACTTGAAATATTCATGTCTCCAGCTCTCCTCTGTTCTTCCCCGTCTCTGTTCCATGTCAAGAGGCCCGCGCTCGCGCGCTCGGATCCCCAAATCAAAGCCCCAGTATCATTCGCACAACATATGGCCCGTATTACCCACAATTCAAAGCTGATTAATGATTAATGGGGATGGGCGTCTTCGTAATGGGATGATGAATGTGACCTTTTTTTATTTAAACCTTATCTCAAGGGTGTTCTTTACAAGGGGATCCCTGTCATTTTCTGGGGCTTAAGGACCTCTGCTGATAACTGGGGCGGGCGTTTCCCGTCTCCTGTTTAGAGCTTGTTGCACTCGGCCGCGTGTCTCGTACGAAGGAGGCTTCTCCACAAACGGACTGATCAATCAAACCCAATTACAGATGCTGAGCAGCGGAAACGCAGGAGCTCGGTTTTGGATGAATAATAATAAAAATAATAAAAAAGGCAACATTAGCAAAAATGCAAATGCTGTGACTCGTAAGGCTGCGTAACCGCACTCTCCGCGGCGGGACCGCCTGCCGGCCGCGTTCAGCTCTCGCCTATCGATCGGGCGCCCGATAGTCATCTCCCGATGTTGTCCCCCGCACTGATTTTGTGTGGCCACAGACCCGTGCGTGCGTATCGAGTGCGGGGCACGCTTCTAATCTGATAATGTAACGCAATGCTGAGGATAATGAGTTTGTGGATAAATAGACCGTCGGCACCGTTTTAACTTTTCCACGCGCCGGTTAGCAGAGAAACGGCGCGGGAAGGAGCCGTGCGCAGCCTCTGTCATTCAGGCGAATGAGAACGAGCGTTTGCTCTCGCACGCAACGTCTGTTCTGTGCTGCCAGTAGGGGGCACTGCAGCACTGAGGACGGCATGCGTCCTCATCAGGTTTTATAACAGGTCCTTACTGAGGGTGGGGAGGGACAATCTTCCTTTGTCTTTTAGTTTTAAAAAAATGTGTGTAAATTCACATTGTTTTTGGTCAAATATGATTATTGTTTTCACTGTTTTATTCATTCAGTGTGTCACATGTAGAAGTATACAGTATTGCTCCTGACACCTATTTGCTAGATGTTTAAGTTTGAGATGTAACATGTTGCAGTGGATAGCAAAATGGGTTGATGCAAGGCTTTGTATAGTATTTATTTCAAACATATTCTACAGTATATATCCCTGAAGACTGAGGGTTTCTGTATGTTGAAATATGATCTTGGTCATGTAATGGTTTTTGTCAGGACTAGTTTAACCTTTGTCCCACCAGCACATGTTAATGGAGCTCAGCTCAGCACGGGATGTCATACTGGCGAGGATATCTGTCTGGAAAAATATATTTACTGGGACTGATCTTTAAAAAAAAGTTATGACTGTATCATCTAGTCTTGCTACTAGACTAGATGATACAGCCATATATTATTACTCCAGGCCTTTTTAATTGGATGTGCATTAAGTTATATTTATAGTTGATTTTAAAAGGGAATGTGGATATGTGGATCTAAGCCTATGCATGAGTATTCATGTGCACTGGTTAGATTTATCTTTCTCTCTCTCTCACACACACACACACACACACACACACGGTGGGAGGGACGCATGGGCAGTCAGTGGGCAGTGATACGGTCACACCCCCTGAGGACAAGGGGCCCAGTTAGGGTACGGCCCCATACAGGTGCCTAATAGTCCTGAACACGCAGCAGTGTAGCAGAGAACCAGAATGCCTCAATGCACTACCATACACAGCCTATAGGTGGAGCTGTGTTTGAGGGTCCAGTGACCAGTGAATTCATACACTGGGAAGTGGGAGAGAGGGAGGGGAATGGAGGAGGGGGGGTCGGGGGTTATTGAAGGAGGGTTTTTTTGATGGGTTGAAGCTGTGTGGGGGGGGGGGTGGGGGGTGTGGGGTGTCTTTGTTTGACTGCTCGGATACATAAGTACAGTGGGGTTACCAGCACACAGCAGCTGAATGAATTCAACAGAGGATCACCATGCCGAGATCACTGGTGGATATCTATTAGGTATGCATGCAAACTGACTCGTGCCTTATGAATCATGTTATCTTTAAAATTTTATACCAACCTGGTGCCAATACATTGTGTTTCCGCAACATGGGAGCACATTAAGTATTTATGTACCCCCCTCTGCCCGCTACCCCCAAAAAAGAAAGCGTCCTAGTCGAGGCAGCACGGTGGGCCCCGGGGCTGTTGGGAAGAGGAACATTGTGCTGCCTGAAGATGACTGTGAGGAATCTCACCAGGGTTTTCATTACCAGCCTGATGGTCGCGCCATCACAAATTATGTTAACTCGACAGCCTTCCTCTATCCCTCGTTTCCACCGCCAGTTTGGCGCTCGGCCCCCCGAACCGTGAACTGCGTCACCCCCCAGCTCCAGAGAGGCTGACTGAGTTACCGACCCGTTACTTTGAACAGGATACGCACGTCTCCCCGTTTCAGCGGCGCTAGATAGCCGTCTGCGGCGCGCGAATGCGCGGACGCGTTTGCCCTAATCGCTGAGGAGGGGAAATGCGTGGCGACGAAAGCCCTTCAGCGGAGGGAAAGGAGCTGGTACTTAAACGGGCACCCTGGGCGCATTAAAAACCGTGCCATCTCGCCTCGCCAATTACGCCAGCCTTTACGACGTCTCAACCTTCGCATGCCCGTCTCATGCTTTAAATGCACCTCTCTACTGTGGTCTACTGTGTATATGGAGTGTGCGGTGGGACCCTGAGGGGCCTAGTTTCCCTAGCTGGTACTGCCTACCCAGTGAACCTACCGTACCTGTCGTAAAAACCAAACCGTTTTTCACGTACTGTTACTGTATAAATGGTGCATGCCTGTCTCAATTTATGAAGGTGAATCTTCCATGAGTTGATTTTTTTTCTTAGAGAGAGTTAGAGAGAAATGCTTTTTTTTTTTTTTTTTACTTTTGACTTCTGATGTTCCTTTATTGAAACACAAAACCTTACGCCACAATTACCTTAAAACAATCCCCTATTTACAAAGCCAAAACAACCAGTGAGAGAGAGAGAGCCACACCTGAGCCTTAAAGCCTCCTAATGATAGCCTCGTGCAGGAGCGTCTTCTACTCTGAGCCCATTTCCACTGCAACTGGGAGGTCATCACATTTCTAATGCAGCCGCTCACAATCGGCTCAAGGTGGAGGAGCCTCTTCCATGTGAGAAGATCAAGATCATTCCCGGGCCAGCTGGGAAAACACGAGTGCAGGAAAATTGCCTTTTTTTCCTCAAAGGAATTCTGCTCACTCCTGGGACCACAGAATATCTAAACCTTTGCTTGGCAATCATGGATTCATCCATTGTTGTCTGACGTCAGCATTACTCTTGAATCTGTTTGCAAATACCACCAGGGAAAGCGATGACTGTGACTCCCACCAGTTACTAGCCATTTTCTGCATGCAGAAACACCAGTGTGACAAAATGGAGGACATGTCTTGGAAGCAAACGATTCAATGTCTTTTCTTTATTTTCTTTATTTTTTTACATAAAAAGTGATCCATTGACTCCTCAAGGTGCCTCTATTTTTAATTGTATTTCTAATTTTGATTAATTATAGGTCATTTGCCATTCCTTCTTGCATACTGCTAATTAATGCACTGCATTAAAAGACACTCTGTGCTTCAATTCTTCAAGGCATCACGCTTTAATACTCTGTTTTCGTCACGCAGCACATTCCTGTAAATTTTATAAAGCCCCTCACCTGTTCCCCCTCCCGGAATTCCGGCAGGAACGCCGGCCTTGGAAGGTGTTGATAATTTTTACAATATGACTGGAAAGGCTTCTGGTGGGATTTCCAATTAAGACACAATCTGTTATCTGTTGAGAGAACTAATAAGCACAACAAAGCCACGGAGGGACCCGGTCCACTTGACGTGACGATCAGCTCCTATCAGGGTTATCTGATCCGGTGCCAGTGCTTCCCCCTTGTTTTCATAGGAGGGGAGAAAGTCTGTACGCCATTAATAAGGCGAACGCTCGTGCCGTCTCCATTATGACGTGGCAGACGGAAGAAGTGGGTCAGCTATGGAGGACGTGTTTGTGTGTTTCCTTTCCAGCGAATCTGCGTTGCAGGCCAGAGAGATAGAGGTGGAGCGTGGGTGGTGGGGGAGGGGCGGCGGTCGACGCACTCAATCCTCTGATAATGAGGAATTTGGCGCGCGCTCCCTCAACCTCTAATAGAAGCCCAGCCTGCGAACCGAAGGCGTGACAGAGATGACCTTCATTACTGGACGAGCCCAATTTCAATGCAAAACGCAGAGGGAGAGGCGAGAGGCGGGCATTTTGTTTCTCACTTCATTACGTGTGGTAGCGAGTCTCGCGGTGGCGGCGCTGAAGGGCCGCGGGTTGCGACGCGAGTCACGCCTCACGGAGAAGGAAAGCGTGCGAGGAGACGCGAGGGCGTGGCGACGGAGTCAGGCCGCAGTTTTTTCGGCCCTCTGCGTTAAAAAAAAAAAAAAAAAAAAAAAAAAAAGCGGTTGCTTCGAACGGACCGGATGGAGAACATTAGCGTGGAGGTTTCATTGTAACAGTTTGTTCTTGTTATTGGGTGAGATTGTTGCGTCTGTACCATAGACTGTATAAAAATATGGACAAAGCCACTGTGACGTCACCCATTGCCTTTCCACGGCCTCGTAAAAACTGAATTGAGGGCTCCGGATGTCTTTTTCGCCGCCCGTTTGTACAAACTGCGTCTGCTCCGTGGTCAACCTGTCCCTCTGATTGGTCCTGAACAAATGTTAATACCCTGTCCAAACAACACAATATTTTAAAGAATCAGTACATGCAGAGGCATTCGATGAAGGAAAGGCACCTGTTGCAATTACATTTTTTTGTGGGAAAAATGTATTGACTGAGTATTTTGACCACATTGCTGCCATTGACTTACATGGTGAAAGACCTATACTGGAGCCAGTCGCAGTGGCGCTAATGAGCGACGGCACAATTGCCGCTCCCAGCCCAACCAGGAAGTGAGCTTGAAAACGAAAGCCCAGTCTTGGCCCCTTGGTCTGTACTGGGAGAGATGCACTGTCCTTCCAGAGCTGCTGAGGTTCGATAGGTGCACACACTCGCAGGCAGGTGCTGGGAGATAAATCTGGAAAGGCAAGCTACGCCCGAGGGCATGTGTAGAAGAGAGGGGCCCCGTGGATGAGCCCAGGGAGAGCGGGGGGGTGCTGCTGGAAGCCCCTGCAGGTGTGACACGGCCCCTCGTTTCGGGCTTAAGAAAAGGTTTCTTGTACCTGGGAACAATGAGGTCTAGCTTAATTAGGCCCTGTCACTCCTCCCAGTGATAATCACTCTGACTATTTGACACCATTTTTTCAAATGTCACCAGCAAGTGCCGTGACTTAACATATATGAATATGATTTAAATTATTTATTTTTTGTCACTTATTTGAATTACCTTTTTTTTCTTTTAGAAAAAAATATAATGATCTGTCACTCATAATTCACAATGTAGAGGAATAGAAGTCTCTTCCTGTACTGTGATTTCCATCCTGCATACCCTGGTGTGCTAAGTAGATTTATGGATATTTTATGACAACAAATAATTTTAAGGAAATATAAACAGCTATAGCATCCGTTAGAACCATGGTCAAGCTGATGTTTTGAGGACAAAAATAATCACCTGCTAGCCAGACTAAAAGCTGACGTAAGAAGCACTGGTCGAGGAGTGCCACGTGTCGATTTGTCCGGATTATAATGGTCTTGTCATGTGACGTACCTGATACCCTCGCTGTCTATTTCCAGTCATTAAAGATGCCGATGCACTGGCTCATTAAACATTTTTTTTCATAAGCGCAGTGTTTATTTTCCACATTCACTTTCACCGAAACAGAATTCCACTGCAATCAAAGAGCTGTTTGCAGAAAGAAAATATTTACAGATGCCACCATATCCGTTGGCCTATCAGCTCTGACAGACGCGTACAGGACCAGCCCTGTATAATTCCCCATTCAGCCCGACTCAGTGGCGTCTAGCACACCTGATTAAAATTAGGGGTATGGTGTGCTAAGCTTGGTGTTCCGATAAGAATTCCCGCAAAACTCCAGGGCATGAAATTATCTTTTTCAACCACTGGCCATTTTCAACATTTTACCAACCAAATTACCTTTTACAATGTAACACAACCTGGTTGGTTTCCTGCCAACGTGGCTGCAAGAATACAAAAATCTTACCAGCCACAATCAAACTTTTACCAGCATTTTACTGCCATTTCGCACCCTGGGCCCTTCTGATCTTCATTGTGTCTCATTGGCTAGACAGTCCTTCTGCTTCAGTTACTTTGGTCACCAAAGACATTTAAAAAGAACTTTGAGACCTGGAGATTAAATCTAGGGGTATTTTTTGAATAAAAAGACAAAAGAAAAGCCAGGTCTCCATCAAAATGGATTCTCCTTCACCCGCCAGATCATAACCCATGCTAATTAAATTACCGCCAGCTTTTATGACTGCTTTCAATGTTTTGACAGCGTGACACAAAACAATGACAAAAAAAAATACTGGCATGCAAAGAAAATTGGCTGTTTAAAGTGGACATGATGATTATGTTGGCTGATTCAGAGTTGGTTGGAAATTGAACATTTGGGTGCCCTTGACACATTAAAGCAAGGCAGTTTCTAAACTAACATCAATTTGTTTACCCAGGCGAAGACGAAGCCTGCGTCTTCACACAGTCCCAGGCCACTGCACACGCGAAAAGAGTTCTCAGGTGACCTGCAGTACGTGGTTATATATAAGTGTCATATAAAAAATAATAAAAATAAGGGGAAAATGCATGTGACAGAAAAACGGCGGCGAGTCACACCTGTTAGTGAGGCCACGGTCTGGGCCTGTATTCATAAACCATGTGAGATTGATGATCTAATTTCCGTTTTGTCTTTTTACCTCACGGTAGATAAGGTTAGGGTGTGGACAGGGGACACCTGATTCAAGATCAGCACTCCTGCTCTGTGACTCTTCATGAATATGGAGTTCTCTTGGCAGACTAGCGCAAAGCGGGCGCGGCTCCGGATAGCGTGTCAGAGGAAGTGTGGGGGATGATGGGAAGGCCCAGTCCACCCCGCTCCCTCACTGCAGGGGAGCCATGGAGACGCCTGCAGGAGTAATCTTTCTCTACTTGACTTTCATATCAAGCTTCTCTTCGTCACCACAGGCATCCACTGTCCCTTTTATTTATTTTGCTCTGGAGTTGGAGGTGGAATAGGGGATGGAGGGGGGGGGGGGGGGGGGGTCTCTAATGTGCAGTGTATTAATCATTCCAAAAAAAAATTTGAAGCGTACGTTGTAGACTTTTCCACTGGCATACAGATTAGGCAACATTTTCAGGTGACCAATCACACTTTAGCAAGGAGGATCTTCCATCAGCTTTGGTGTTGCCTTTCCACCAATCACAAGCCTTCCATGAAATACTATCGCAAACATACTGAGGAGTTCGATTGAGGCTTGAAATAAAGGAGCACGAAACCTAACGAAACGGACAGGAAATGGAGAGGGGAGCGAGCTCTTTTCCAGCGCCCCCAGGGGCCTCTGGTCTGTGCCGGAACGTCGCTGGAGGAGATGGCCGGGGTGTGGCTTTCATTGTGTTGTGGCTGGTCAGAGGTTTTTTTCTTTCTCTGTGACCTGTCTCTCCGCAATGGCTCAGCCGGGTCAGAATGGATCGCTGCTGTTTGTAGTGGCAGATTTAATGCGCGTCTCGTCGAAGGCGCTGTGCTTTAGTGAGTTAGTGGGGGGGATGGGGGTGAGCCCAGTAGGTTTGGGCATGATTTGGCCACGGAGGTGCACTGCTACAGTGCCCCTCCAGCTACAGCTGCCATCACATTCACAGTCAGAGAACTTTTGTTGAAATTTTCATGGGATTTTGACCTAGATGTTTTTGATGGGTGTCAATCTACTGCCAAAGCTGTGGGGATGGAGAGAGATAGAGAAAGAGGGAGGGTGAGAGAGAGAGGGGGCTTTAATAAGAAATTGTCTTGTTTTCACGCTTTCATTTCTTAGAGCCGAATCAAAAATAAAAGATAAATGTCAGCATTGCTTCAGGAAGAAGAAAAAGACGGTTTGATAGATAATGATTTCCTTCTACTATATTTAAACCCTCTCTCCAAGGTCAAAAATTCCATAAAGCTGTTTTGACTGTAAAGTTGAAGATTGCCATTAAAGAGGTAGGCCTTCTCTCTGACAGCTGTATCACACCTCTGCAAAGGTGCTGACAAGATAACGACTAAATCACAGCTATCTTCCTTTCATTCTGCAATTTAGAGGGTCTTTATCCGTCCTCGTCACGTTTTTCTACGGCCATTAGAGCGTGGACCTCTTTAGCGGGGAAAGCAAAACACGGGCCGCCCTGGAAAATGAAAGCCTCACTCTCCGGTAATCATCGCGCACGGACCGCGTGCTAGATCGCGGCTGCCATCGAAACGTTCATTTTCATGGCTGCGTACATCACGTTTTCACCCTGCGCGTAATTCCGGCAGCTCAGTGTGTGGCCGCGGTGCGTTGTTGAATCAGACGACACGCGCTTGATGCCAAAGAGCTCTAATGTAAAACGCATCGCTGAAAAAATTAACTAATAAACAGAAAACTCGCTGTAAGTTTTCATCCCTGTCTTCGCTGCACTCTTATGTAAATGTGTATGTGAAAAAGAGGGATTGCACCTCATAGGGTTGATCCTTGCAAGACACTTCCAAATACTTGTTATTTTTTGAGCGGAGCAGTGGTTATTTAAAAAAATAAAAAAATGTAAACTCTAAAATGATACAAATGTAAAGAAAAGGCCGGCACTATGAGTTACTGTGAAATAAAAGGGCAGTGGTGTAAGGACAGTGGCACAAGTTCTTACAAGGATTCAGAATACTTACAAGGCCTTGTGCAAGAGCTGTAGTTCAAGTTGATTTCAAGAGTGGAGACGGTGCAATCTCGGTAGCATTTGTAGCTGGGCTAGATGATGATGGACAAGGTTTGTCCTGTTAGAAAATGGATGCCAGAGAAAGCTATCCGGTTCTGGCCTTTGCTGGTTCTGGCCACTGCGCCGATTATATCCCCACTCAACAGAGGGAGGTCAATGGATGTTGCACACACAACTAATAACCCATGACTTCTAACCTCTGACACCGTAAACTATTTACAATATCGCTCATCAAACGTGGCTGAAAATGCAGTAGGCTGCTGTGAGAATATTTCATAATGCTGTTCACACATGGTAAATAATGACAGTTGCTAAGAGATCACATAAGAGTATTAGTCAGATGAGTAGGTGGTTCTCCCAACTGACAGTTTGACAGAGGATCCTCACGTTCATTAACTTATGATAAAACCCTGTCCTCCTGATTGGTCGATTCAGCCGTCGCGCCACCCGTCGTGCCACCCGTCAGTAACGTCGCCTCGCCCATCTTAACACTTTTGAAACTAGCAGGAGAAAACGTAACGGCGTGATTGGGGTTTTTCTGTACTTGAACCGTCAGCGGGAGGTCAAACGCACAGTTTAATTAATGGAGTTCTGGCCGTATTTGGTTCTCCCTCCCTGTCTTGAGCGGCGGCCGAAAGTTTAATAGGTGCAGGGAGGCAGTGCGGAAAAACGGGCGCGGCCCGTGGAGTGGGGGAGTGCGAGCGATGCCTCGTCGGTGATTAAAAGTAACCTTTACGCCAGCAGAGAAGCTGTTAGCTCTGCCCTTTCATTTCCGCGGATGCCATTTCAGACCCGGGTCTAATGATGCTACAGTAGTTGCAAGACAATTACAGAGGCGCTAAATTGATCCCAAAGCTTCGGCTGCTATGAAAGGCTCGCCAGCCGGCCGGCCGGCTGGCCGGTCGACCGGCGCAATCTGCAGGCAAACACCAGCCTGGATGATTTAGCTTTGTTAGCTTCCCATTGCGTTTGCGCTGAGGAGACGGGGGGTCGTCGGGAGCGCAGGGGCTTCTGAAAGGCCGGCGGCGCAGGAAGGCCCCTAAATAGGGAGCCGAATGGATGTGGTCCTGAACTCCCCCCTCCCGGAGGGTCAGGTGACCGGTTCCCTGGCACCAGCGGGGATTTCAGAACGCCGGAAACACCGCTGGTCTCCATCGGCAGAGGCGGCCGTGAGTAGGAACCCTTTTTTCCCCACAGGCCTTGGGGCCCAGGACAGAGAAAATGCTCAGCACGGAATTGTTGATCGTAACATTGGGTGCCATGGCGCACCTGGGGAAACGCTTGGAAGAAGCGCCTTTGTACTGCTGCGGCCTGTTTGTTTGCATTTATACATCCTTTGTTTTGTTTTAATCTGTGTGCCTGGTACAGAGGTGACTCACTGACTTGGTGCTTGGTGCTGCTTGTCTCTGAACGAACGCCTGCTATGCAGCAGTAATTAGTGGCGGGAATGTAGCGGGTGAACCCACACTTGTTCTCTCCCTTGGCAATGAAACAAGCCATTTGCTGATTTAATGACAGCTAAGTAGAGCGTTCTTACTTTACTATACCTGATTGTGAGGTGCACCTCTGGAATCAGCCAATGATTGTTTACCCTTTCCGAACAATGGTCGTGGGGAATGAAACCAGGCCCATTCATATTGGGACACAAATGGGGTTGGTGTTTGTATCAAACGGTGAAAGCTTACATTAAATATCTTTTTTTCTGTCTCTCTCTCCTCGTGAAATTACTTGAGTTCCTTCTCATTTTTGTGCCTGACGGGTTTTTGATACGGGAAGGACACGTCTTTCAGGATTCTGAGTCACTTTCAGTTTAAAGTTCCTGTCAGTTCCTGAGTCAGAGGAACCTCAAGGAGTTAGTCAGGAATAATTGCCATTTGGCAACGACGCCCTTCACTACGAATCTTTTGTAATTATCAAACTATTTTGGTTTTGTTAGAGGAAAACACATCTGGGGAGCTTGTACCTTCTTCCTCCTCTCACGAAGGCTGGCCTTGTGTGTTTGCTAACGGAGCGTTGCTGGCGCGAAATGGAGGCCGCATGGCGTGCCATGTTCTCAAGTTCTCTCCCCGCCTCCCTCCAAGCCGGTCTCCATTTGTGAAGTCGTGACTTCTGTAGTCTTACTTTCTCAGACACAAACAGACATTCAGAAGCCCCTTAAAACTGCCCTGTCTCCTCCAATCCCTCTTTTATACCGAGACGTTTAAAAAGACTGCCTCTTCCATCTGAAGAGCTTCAAAATTACGCTCTGAAACATTTGGTTGATGAGTGTCTGCTCTCAATGTTTAATGTCTAGCTAAAAATGTTTCGCTAAACATGGGAAAAATAAACCCTCATTTTAATGACAATAACTGCTCAAAACTGAGGGACCTGAGTGGAACAGAGCCGATCATTTGAATAAGATGGAGCCGTTAAATTTCATGCCTTCAGTCGGTGTCATTTTGAGTCATGGTTGCGCAGTAAATAAAGAAACGTGGCATTTGGGAATGTGAGGTTATCCTCCCCTTTTGAAAAATGCCACTCCATTTTAGTGGCCAGCCTGCAGTGACTAATGGAAAGGCTGACCCAGAAACATGAATACAAACATAACAATATGGCCTAATACAAACTAAAAAACACATAGAAACAATCAGTAGTGAATTAATAGCTAAGCAGGTCATTCTTAGTCTTTTTTCTTTTTTTTTAACTCAACAAAAGCTGTGCAAAGATAGTTTTTTATTTGGTTCGTGGCCCTTTGTTTCTTTTGGCCATGCTAGCAATACAACAGAATAATTTTTTCTGCTTTTGATGCAGTCTTCCGTGGAGAAACTGCCAACTGCTAACATTCCCCTGGAATGTACACTGTTAGCCTTCAATCCACTGAAGAGCTTGGGCACCGAGTCCCTTCAAACCCACATCTGTAGGGGGGGCAACCACGGAGTGGGCTGCACCATATTCAAGGCGCTGGCAATCGCCGTCGCACTGCGGACAAGTCGGGGGGGGGGGGGGGGGGGCTGAGATGGCCCCCGCGTGGCTTCGGAAGAAAAGTTGTGGAGCAGCACACATACTGTGTGAGTGAGAATGTCACTGGAGACACTTGTAGTGAGATGCTGTCGAGTCACCCGCAGGCTTGAGGCTATGGCAGTCCAGACTGGCTCCGCAGATGGCAGGGCCTGGTCTTCCTCTTGTCGGATTGTCCTTCATCATTTCATCATTTCCTTTGTGCTAGAGAAGTGTATAATTAGGCTGCTGCTCATGGCTCTTCAGTGAGTTCTGTAGCTGGTGTGTAAGTCTGATAAACTAGAAACAAGCTTCTCTTTTGAGCTGTCCAGAAGATTTTTAAGCTTTTCTGTGGCTTCTTACTGCTTCTGCAGTGGGCTTCATTGTCTAGAGATTATGACAGGCAATCGGCACAGGGCAGCCCTCAGTATGATGGTATCTGAAGAGGTATTTGCCCAATAGTGTGGTGATTATTTTTTATATACGTGGTCTGGAAGGAATTTGTAATGTTGCTTCCATTCGTGTCAAGGTAGGAGCAGAAGGGCCGCATTGATCCAGTCATGTAACCGTTAAACTTTCTGAAAAGAACCCAGGATTTGTATTTAGTAAGATGACTCAGGGAAAGCAGGATTCTACACCTTTAAGGGCACCGCTGTTGAACCTTTTCATTTTATATAAGATTTTTTCTCTTGAAATGACCAAATAATTAGAGAAGAAAGAAGTTCCTCTAAAATACTTTTTTGGATGACCATGCACATTCATCTTTGTAACATGCAAACTGAACAGGATAAAGAGCAGCCAAAATCCTAATTTGAATATGCAGATACGCGCCATTAATTTGGACACCCAGTGGAGTTCTTCAGAGCGAGGACTCACCATAATTAAATACATTAACTCTATGAATCTCACAGTTTTTGTGACAGAGCTGCACACTCATCTGGCCAACGCACACTCATCTGTAGCTAACATTGCAGCTATGTCGCAAGTTCAATGCTTTTTGGAAGTTAGCAAGCTTATTTACAATAGCATTTTGTGAGCTGTATCTGTTATTAAAAGGACTAATTTCATCTCGCGTTTTGCCCGGGAGTTAGTATGCACGGTGCAATCTGACACTACATGCTCAATAAAATGTGCCCTCATGATTGCATTTGATTGCTTTCATTTTACATCACAAATAAACCAGCGCATCAATGCAATTACTCCATCAGAGTGTGCTGGAAAAATCGATGGGTCAAATGTGGGCGAAGTGCCGGCCCTATTTTAAGGGTAATGAGAGAACCCCATAGATCAAAGCTCTTTGAAGAAATATGTATATGTATTTTGTGTGACTATGAGCTTCATCGCGGATGAGGAGTGACTGAAGGAGTGTGTCCGCATCCTCAGACAGAACGCGCTACGTTTATTTTTACCTCATATTGTATTATTCTAGATGCATCAGCTTCTCCATCATCAGCCACCAGATCTGTTTACATCTGTGTTTTCCCTCCGCAGAAAGGCGGACTTGGTGCGGTCTTTGTTATTGCATCATGGTAACATTTATTAAATATTCACGAACGTGATTGATGGGCTCCAGGGTGCGTCAAATTGCAAGGAAACGGTGCTCGGCTTGAGAAGCCCGGGCATTCCACTTGTGTTGTACTGTAAGTTCACTTCACCTGCGGGGCTTGGGGCTCCTGGTAGTTCATTAATCTTTCACTCCACAGAAGTTGAATGGAAAGTAATATCCTTTAGGAGGATTTTATGGCCTGCTAAGGCCCATCACAAATGATCAAGAATCGTGGAGCAGTCATCGGTTCCAGGCGCTGTATATTTACTCGGCTAAATATCCTTTTATGCACAGGCCCAAGCAGGGAGCGCAGTCATCTCCAAGTCTCTAAAAACTTACTAAAACTGATTTGTAGGCCATTCTCTCGCGAAAGAAGGCTCAATTTACAAGACTGCCGAGCCGAAGTGAAACTCAATTACTCTCCGTTCCTACTTTCAGTTTCAGCCGGTTTTCTCAAATCAGAAATGATCGCGCGGACGTAGATGGCGATCGAACACACGTGCATCCTGTACGGATGGAAGACGTGTACGGAAATCTCCGATCTCCGTACAATTTTACGAACGTGAACGACGTTCCCCGTTGGTTAATGGGAAGAAAAATAAAGCGCATTAATATCCAGCTGGGAATTTCTGCACTCTGTTTCTGAAGCAGCACATTAATTTTGATGGTTATGTCATGTTCTTTCGGAGTTCCTCCAACTTTAATCTTTGGGCATCGAGGTCATTTGTGGTAAAATTGGCAGCAGCTGAACATTGGGCGGGTTTTCAGCATTAAGCGCTTGGTATTTCATTAGACTCTTTCACTACCACTAACTTCGTTTTTTCCCCACTCTCTCTTGCTTTTTACAAGGGTTCTTGCTTATACTGCTGGTGCTCTGACACTGGAATGGGGATAGTGCAGAGGATGCCGTGGTCAGGGGGGGCGGGGGCGGGTGTTGGGTTGGCGGTGACGGGGTCGTATGAGAAACGTGTCCTGCCTTTATCCACTAGCTGTTTAGTGCCTCCCTGAGCGATGCTGTTTAAGAGCCCGCCAGCGAATCGCACGCCTAGGACCGCTGCATCCTTATCGTGCAGCCTTATCTTCCCCGGCCTACTTCATGTTCCACATCCACACAACTGCAGTTTAATCATCTGGGAAAAAAATTTATTCAGTCACCATTCTCATTACGTCTTTTCTTTGGTTTCCTGTTGTTACCGCTGTCATGTGACCCACCGGGACGGTGATGGGGAAAGGTGTTCTTTGGGACTGTTGTTTGTCCATTCACGTACACGTTTGCCACTTTTATTCAGAAGCACATAATTCATGTGGTTCCTTCAGAGTGTAGGACTGTATAGATTAAGACGGTGGTTCCAAAACTGTGGGGGACCATTGGTGGGCAGTTGGAGGGGTTGAGGTGACCCCTGAGTCACTCATGACAAAAATGACTGAAATAACTTGCTCTAGCTTATATAATACTTTTTCCCTTGACGTTCACAACCGAGAAAAAAAAAAAAACATTTTAATCTTGTATTTGAGCATATTTAACCTATATTTTAATGAAGGAGGGATCACAGAAAATCTTTTCGCTTATTAAGAAGGGTGAAGGGAGGGTGAAGTTTGGGAACCCAAGGCACCATGGTGTGCGGGATTTTAATTTCAAACCCCGTGGTTGAGACGCATACAGCATACTGCATGAGACTACTGCCTAAGTGGCTTGGCTCGTTCTGATGCCTTATTTACATTTCTTCCTTATCATGGCCTGTAATTAATACTCATTAGTGGGATTTAATGAAGCAATCTCTGTTCTGTTTCTATTACACATGGTTGGCCAACATCACCCACCATTATATGTGGCATAAGGACTGAAAACATCTTAATAAGCTACGATCAATAAAAACAGAACAACCTTCTGGGCGCTAATTATGATGCCGACGTCAACATACCCCACTTCCAGTCCAAATGATCCATTATCTGCGCAAACCAGGAGAGGAACTTCTGCGTTTTATTTTGTCTTTAAGGGTACGTTATGTAAAGGCTAATGCAGTCAAAATTAATAAAAAAAGCTCTTGATTTCTTTAGGCTATTCATCTATATTCAGTGTAGTGCATGTCCATTGGGAATCAAATCGCATTTATGTGACCCTGGACTGCATTTTCAAAAGACATATACATATACCGGCATGCGACAGTCATGTGATTCCGGGCAGTCATGTGATCCTTGACCAATCAGGACTGAGTCCCCGGTTCTATAAAACTTTGAGCAAACTCACCACTTCCTCCTTACCATTTTTCACTTGTCGGAACAATCTGTGTTCATCTTCCTGGTTGGGAAGGGACGACCCAGGCAAGGAACATGCGGGGAGAACTGCTCCCTCCCTCGGGTTATGCGGCCCCAACGACCGCTCTGTCACCCAGCTTTCAGTTAGCGTCTTCACGAAAGCCACTAAAACGGCTAGCTACACTGAGCTACCGTCATACGACGTAGCCTTAAAGCGACAGCCAGAGAAACGTGTGTAGCCTACGTTACCAAGAACCGCAAACCGCAAAGGAACCCAAGGAAACCACTTGTTGAACTGACAGAAGGACTCCAACGGCAAGTTTCCAGCAACGACTCACCAAAGGACCTGGAAGCAAGCAAGCTGCTCTACCCGCAAGGAAACCGAGAGAAAGTCCAGTCCAGACGCTGCCAAAGGAAAGAACTTTCCGGACACCGTCAGAGCCATGGACTCGCCTGTAGCAACTTCAGTAACATGAACATCCAGGCAACAGTTAGGAAAACTTTTGTGTAATGTTTATTGTCAATGTAATTGCATATTTGATTGTATCCATTGTGTGTATTTAGAGTAACGTTAACTTATAGCTCAACACATGGCTTGCAGGCTATCGACAGCCAATTAGCCTCACATAAGCTAAAGTTACAGAGCCTACTCTAACTTACTCTAAAACTAATTTACAATCTGCCTCCCTTTTAAAGTGAGGTCGGTGCATGCAATCTTCCTACCAATACCTAACCCATTAGATATAGGATAGGGGCCTGGGATTTAGCTAGGTGTAGCAAAATTTCTATAGCCTCAATATACGCCATGTTTCAGGCCACGTTAGCTTCATGCTAAAGGGAGATTTGTATTTCCCCCTCGAGGTATTTACGGTCTTGTGATCTCTGAACACCACGTGTCTGGCGCACATACAGAAATAGAACTGAATTCTATATGCCTCATTCTTTGTCTACACTTCGTTTTCCTTTCCATATCATTCGCTGCTTTTAGGATGTTAGTTTAGACATGTTTGTCATTTAATAAATTGTATTTACTTAAACCTGGTTGTCGGTCTGATTGTTGTTTGGATAAACATTTGAGCCTATCCTCCAAAAGAACTTACACCTTCAGATTACGTTATTGATTATTATTTTAATATTTAACATTGAAATTTATAATCATGATTTAATAATTAATTTTATGAGACTGATTAATTATACTTTTGCACCTAGTGTGAAGCCATATATAAATATATATATATATATTCTGCACATGCATTGGTGCCTCCATGTGATGACTGTTAAGACGTTTTAACTATCTGTCTTCACTGCCAAATTCTTAATGTACCTAGCGACACTACATCAGATATGGCTCTCTTTGGCCAGGTACTACAAAAAAAACAAAATAAATAAATAAATTGACTTTTTCTGTCAAACTAGATTTTCTGCTTGTTTTTTATCTACACGTTCAATAGTGCTATTCTGTCGTCTTTCACTCCAATTCTAATTCATGATGAATGACCAGAAGTAATGTAGGGAAAAACCTTATGGATAGCATGTGGATCGTTTCTGATTTTAGCTCCTTTAACAACTACGGAATCTTACTATACAATTACAAACCATTAGCTAAATAGGTGAGAACTGTGAGAACTCTGTTATTATGTTTTTAAATGATGTAATTTTTAAAACAATTTGTAAAGTGTATCATTTAATTTTGCACGTGGTTTGTGTAATTGGCACCTCCACATATTTCCATAGAACAGCTATAATGGACTTAGCCCATGCAAACACATTGTATGCACTGATGAAGGCCCTGCTGGATGTGAAATTCTGGCACTCATTATTGCGAATAAGTGTAAACTGGGAGTGCCAAGGAGTGCTCAGCTTTCCCCATTCTTCATTTTGGCTCCATTCCACCGCGGTGAGTGTGCATCTGTGGTCTCTGTAATTACCTCTGAATACTTCTAGGACAATGTTCACAGCCATTCTGCCTCAGCGCCGCTGATTTTTAAGAATTTTTATTTATTTGTTTATTTTTAAAATCCGGCATATTTAAGATTCCTGTCAGCAAGCCAGGCGGCGTGTGTTTGCGAGTCTCGTTTATTCTCCACATTCTCTTCAGGACTTCTGTCGCCTCTGTTTTTCCCGCTCTGAGAAGAGGACCCGCTCTGACAGACGCACGCGGCTTCCACACCGGAGTGACCGAGGAGGTCGCCCTCGTGACGTTTGTTTTTGATCGAGCGCTCCGAGCGCTGCGTTCCGCCGTCTCCTCTCGGGCCGCGGGCGTAGGTTTCTGCGGAAAGCGCACACTTTTTCAGCAGTGCCTGGATGGCAACCGGTTGCATCATTGCGACTGAAGGCAGGATTTTCTTCGAACTTCTCTCCGGAGCTTTGTTTCGGCCTTGAAGTCAGCTTAAAGGTAGAGGAGCTGATTCATATCGCCGTCGTTCCCCACGGCCTTTTGACGCACATTAAAGCCAAGGCATACTCGAGTCTACAGAGTAATAACAGGGGGTATTGCTGCTGAACATCCAAACAGCACCTCTGACTGCTCTTTCTCTTACGAGCAGGTAAAAGGCGAAGGTTTATCCTTCTAAGAGCAGCTTTTTGGAGTGATGATCGCCTCTTTAACAAAACGATCAGTACCCTAGTGCAGCTCCTCAACACTTTTTAATAGCTTCTGTTGAAAGTAGTTCCTTGAAAGCGTCCCCCCAATCAAAATCTTCTTACTTGGGCTAACATGCTTAGCATAGCTTGTTCACCAAAATAGCTCTGAGACAAGGTTTCTGCAAGCCGCTCCGCTAATTTGAAAAGCGTGCAGTGACAGCCCGGTTTTCAATGTCAAACTCGCTGTCATTCTGAATTAAAGTGTAAAATAGAGTGTTAAAAAAGATTAGTACAACAAGCAGTGTAAATCGGTAAACAAATAGAACTTGATCATTATTTTAAAGAATTCTGACTAAATATGCAAGGAGTCATAAACCAGAGAAATATAAATGGTTCTGTTACTACATTGGTGAATGTTACCAAGAAAGGTTTCGCTTATGCTAAAGGTCTTAGTAAATCAGGCCCTATAAGTATGTAGATTCTCCAGCGGGGCTCTGTACTTGGATATGCAACTGTCAACCTGCACTCAGGGGCAAAGCAAGGCTACACTTCCTGTATAAGAAAGAAGGGGAAAAAACACTGAAAAGCATCATCTCTGCAAGATATGACCTTTTAAGTTGTGGGTCCACAGATGGGAAAATATTCGGAAATGTGCATGACAGTGTGCCAAATTCCTTTTCACTGCCTTTTTGGACAAGGTTGCAGTTTTTGCCAGGGTAGGGAATACTTATTTACAGTAGTTGCTTGTTCATACTGCATACCGAGAGTAAGACCTGGGTTTTAGTAGGCAGGACCAGGAGGAATATAAAGGAATGAAAACAACATTAAAATTTGATATTTTACTTTTCATTTTCACTCAGACTGAATGGATGGGAAGCCAAAACTCGCTGTTTATAAATCAACTCATAATGCCTAAACATCTTACACGGAGAGGACTAGGGAAGCTTTTCAGTGTTGTGATTCTGGTATTTATACAACATCTGTTAGTGAAAGCAGAATTAATATGAAGTGCACATCCTCATTCATTATAAGTTAGTTAATTTCCACTTCGGATGTGTCTTTTGTCACTCTCTGCTTTAAAATGTTTCACTGGGGTCCCCTGGAGCCAGAAAGATGGGGAAGCACTTTTTTTATTTTTTATTTTTTGAGCAAGTGACCTTCAAGCGGTATGTCATGCGCAGGCAGAAGAGCAGCGCCCAGTTTGTTATGGAGAACATCAACGCCCGCCGCTGTCTGCAGCCACTTTCTGCTACCCATAATTCATCTTCATTTCCAAAACCTCACTTCGGCTTCAACTTCATCCCCAACTTCTGCGGTGACCATGGAAACCACGGGCGCAGCCTTGCAGCCTGAACTTCCACAGGCGGCACACTTTCAACCAATCACGGCCCCCGTTGGTTTTTGACAGGGAGCCTTAGAGGGAGAGAAAAGCTTCCTCGTTTCCAGGGCCGGCAGTGCACACAGCAGCCTATAACAATATCCCACGGGCAACATTGATATTTCCACTGGCGAAATACTTTTTTTTTTTAGGAACTTATTTGTGCGCGCAGCCATTGATTGGTGGTGTGGTGAGGGAAGGAAGTCCGTCAGTGGTGCCGAGGGTAGAGGAAAACATACCCTGGAGCAACGGGGAGCCGGGGACGGGAGATGACGGACAGGGCAAAGCGGAGCGCACGCGGGCGGTCGTCTCCTGGGGCGGGGGAGGAGGCGCTCAGCCTCAGGGCATGGCAGACGCGTGTCGAGCGTGACCGGCGCCATCTTCGGCGCGAAGCCGCGGGAGCGCCCTGGCAGCTGCGGCCCTCGGGCTCTGCAGACGTGAATCGCACGT
Source organism: Synaphobranchus kaupii (assembly GCA_029718625.1). Taxonomy (NCBI): domain Eukaryota; kingdom Metazoa; phylum Chordata; class Actinopteri; order Anguilliformes; family Synaphobranchidae; genus Synaphobranchus; species Synaphobranchus kaupii. The sequence goes on along the minus strand of CM056383.1, from coordinate 743,010 downwards.
CCGCAGGTGCATCGGCCGCGGTCGCCCGAGACTAAACCGCCAGCGGTCAGGGGACCTCTTTGTTCATTCTTGCAAAAAAAAGCCGCTCCTGGTCTCCGACTGCCATTCGCTGACCGTCGGGCCTAACCCCTCGAAATACAGTGAGATGATTTCTCCTAATCGCCCTGAGACTTCCAGCGCCATATCCCTGGCCGTCATTAATCCAGCCAGGAGCCACATCCATCCCCGAACCAGCAGAGAGGAAAGGTCATCTCCGATTGAGCTTTTGACAGTGGATTTGTCATAGACTTTCATAACCCTTCAAAGGACTCCAATTGGCCTGGTCATATGTCAGGCCCATAAGTTACATCTTTATTTTTTATTTCTTTCTCTCAGCACATACACCAGTTGGACGGAAGTCCTGCTTGAATGGTGACCCCTGTTTGCAAACTCCATTGGCATTAGAACCGGACTTGAAGCAATGAATGGGATTATCTAAGTGGCGTCACATGATCAGCGAAGGGTTTCACAGATTGCTAGTTGTCAAGGTAACGTCAGATCTCATGAAAACGTGGCGTTTGCTGTATTTACACTGGCTCCCAGTGGAGTGTGCAGCAACTCTAAATGACACCACTGACTCAGTCCATCTCACAGATGTCTGCGGCACTAAGCTGATCCCACAGCAGATGGAAGGGAAGAACCTGTGTTTAATCCGCTGAGCGGTGATATTATTAATCAGCTTCCACGTATGTGCCAACAAGATTGTTTCATCCTGTGAATTAATAAAAAATAAATAAATACATTGTAACATGGATTTCTGCATAATTGCGGAATATGAATCAGGATGAAGAACCAGAAACAGACTATGTGTCCATATCCACATCGGTGACTATATGCCCAGAATCTCCCATATATTTAGCAATTGCTTTGTTTAATAACCAATTCCATGCTAAGTAGAGTTGAAAATGATAATTAATCAGCCACAAACTCCTCTGACCTGAACACAATTTGCTCGTGCACAATATATTCATTTCCCAAGTGGAGCACTAAATAAGAACAGAGATTCAATACTGTACTTGCTGTAATAGAAAATAATATAGATGACCTAAGGCAGGATGTTCTAATTTGGGGTGTCAAACTCAGTTCCTGGAGGCTATATATGTTTTTTTTCTCAAATCATTTTGCTCTGGGGCAAATTATCTGTCATTTATGCAGGTTGACATTTACATTTTCTGCAAATGAAAATCTTGGCTAAAGTTTGCATTTGTTCCACATTCCTGAGGGGAGAAAATATGACTGCAAATTTTAATTTTAATTATTACATTTGTTTTTTTTGGGGTGGGGTTTATGAATGTGTATATAGCTCATTTATAAGCTGAACCAATTAAACAAGCATAATTGGCCTTCTAGACAGGAGACCTGCACTAGACTATTAAAACAATATTAGAGAACAACAAGGGTATTAAAACAAGTTCAGCTAAGGGCAGTCATTACATTCATATTTATCTGAGAAACACCATTTTATAATTAATAATGTTTAATGCTTTAGACCACAGAACACAAAGTTGATGCTTTCATGGCAGGATTGAAGACTGCTGTGCTCTGAAAGGTGATTATTTTACAGTAAATAATATGAATGTTGCATGATGAATTACGAGCGTTGTTCAGAGTACTCTCTCACTAATGTTCAGCGTATATCCTGAGCATTGCCCCAAGCCCTGCCTGTTCATAGATTACATGCTTCCATCTCCGCTGCTTTCATCCCTATAGAGAACTTCCACCATATTTTATTCATGCACACTGGGGATTGTCCTACAAGTCCGAACCTATGGACTGGGGGTGATATTCATTACTGTCAGACCAGTCATTGATGGAACAACAGCCCATCCCGGCTGAAGGATCTGCGTCGTCAGCGTTTTAATCCCCCCCAACACACAGACATACAGCGCAGGGCCTCCCTATAGATTTTCCATCTAAACGGATTAAAGCCTTCGTTTCTCTCGTCCGTCCGACCGAACCAGACAGACCGAGGGATGCCTCTGCATGCCCTCGCAATTAGTTAATCCCCCCCTCTGCAATTCTTTGCTCCCCCTCCACCACCCCAATTTTCACCTGTGGCATGCCCACCTCTATACCCCAACCCCCCAAATTCCTGCAGGCCATGAATTATAGCAATTCATGCGGTGGGGTGTGGCGGCGGGGGGTGGGGGGGGTTGGGGGGTGCGGTGGGAGTAAACCCTGCAACAAACACAAATTTTATTCACGGCTGGAAAAAAATGGTTTGTCAGACCTCCCAGTTTAGAGCAATATTTGCCTAACTGATAGTGACAAGCATGACACTGACGAGAATGGCAGGTTGTAGGGATTTTGGCAGTTATTGTGTTCACCGTATTATAAAGACAGAAAGTGCTGTAACTTTACATATTAAAACCCCATTCCATTGCACCCGCTCCTTCCGTATTTATTTATTTATTTTTTTAAATTTTTTCCTCCCTCCCCGCGGCCTCGGGAGGAAAGGGAGGTGGGCTGACGGCGTCGAGAGGGAGCGTCGCTCAGGGAGAGGGTGCCTTTAAAAACAGACACAGTAAAGGCTGGGGTCAGCAGTGTTCTCCGTTCTGTTTACGTCTTCAGGAGAAAAAGAAGCATATTTGCACTGCAGCATTCTTCTGGCTCAGCACTGCGCGCACACGTGCGCGCGCACACACACACACACACACACACACACACACACACACACACACACACACACACACACACACACACACACACACACACACACACACACACACACACACACACACACACACACACACACACACACACACACACACACACACACACACACACACACACACACACACCCCTGAAAAAGAAAACAAAAAAAAAAACAATGATAGATGAGGGCTAACTTCACGCTCTATAATCCGGGCTGCAGCGCTGGACTTCCAGAGCGTCGGAGCCAGGAGGCCTCTGCTCGCGACCTTCTTTCACTGAAACGCGTTGCCAAAAATGCATATGCGCCATTGTCCCCCGAAAGAAATTTGGTGAAAGGGGCGGAGCCGGAGGGAAAGACCAGGCTCTGCCTCTCAAACAGGAATCCGGCCTGGGATTTATGCGTGTCCAGGGACCTTTGTGGGAGACCGTCCCCTTCCTTTATGTTGCAAACGTGTGTGTCGGGCTAGCTGCTGTGTAAATATTGGTTAGCCTGTAGCACCTGCTGCCCCCCCTTTCTCTGCTCTCTCATGCGGCATCAGTTGCCACATCATTTGTCATCTCACAAAAGGCATCCCGCCAACACAATGGCGGCGGATTCCAGCAATGGCCGGTCCTTTGCTGGTAGGGGGAGGGCTTGTATACACAAGAGGGACTGATAACAATCATCTGGGGCTCTTCTTACTTTTATCCGGACCCTAGGGACGCCAGGGAAATGGTGAATTAGGGGGCTATACAGACACCATCCACGGTGACCGGGGAGAATAGCTGGTCGTTCCTGAATGACCTCTCCATGCCCCCCCCCCCCCCCTCCAAGCTCATTTCCGTATTTATAGTTTACGTGAGAATTGGAATGGAATTGGATTCACGCTTGTCCTTTTCCCACTCCCTCGTACGCACGTCTCTCTCCCTCTCGTCCGACTTTAAATCCGGCTAATACTCGGGTTTGCCGTCAATATCCATTTTCTCCGGAGCTTTAGCTCTGTTTTGAAGAGGGCGTCAAGGTTTAGCCCACCGCCAGACAAACGGGCAACAAATTTCAAATCCAATTGTAGGAACGGATGCTTTCCAGAAGCAGTCTGGGATTTTATCGCACTTGTCTTTATGAGGGCATTAATGAAAACGAGCACGCTCTTAATCTCAACCAACATTTCTAAACAAATAGAGACAAATAGTGGGGAAGGAAGAGATTTAAGGGCTAAACCAGGAATAAGGAAATAAATTAACCATGGAAAACTAATGTTGTCCTGAAACGTGTGCATTGCGAAGACGTTCTCCTGAGGCTAGCGCACAGGTGCTCTGGAAACGGTCATTGCTATGCTGTGAATGTGTGGTTCCAGTTGGAGTATAATGTATGCTTTGTTTCTGTCCTTGGATGGTCCAAACCAGATGTGACCTTGTGCCTCAGGTTAATACCTGTAAGGAACATATTCAATTACCATTCACAGATGTGGACCTCTGAACAACGCTTCTACGCATGAGAGACCCTCCCCTGACTCTGCCTCACCCCCACCCCACCCAAACACCTGCTTAAAAGCTTTTCAACTCAGAGGAAATAGAGAAAAAAGAAGCACAGGTTTTTTGTTTTTGTTTGGTTTTTTTTGTCCGCTCATGTATTTTGTTTGCAAATCTTAACTGCCACCATAAGTTTTCTTGTGGAAAATGGCTCTTTCAGCATGCTCTGATTGAAACAGCACATCACATAATGAGTAAGTCTTCCATTATCCAAGTCAGAGAGAGTCTAAGACAGAGAGAGGGCACGTGGCTTTTCTCTGAAAGCAGAAGAATGTTGACATTGGGTTTCCAGTGTGGAGAATGCTGATTGAATATGACATGGGTACTTTGAGGTACACTAATCTTTCCTGGTGTATGCTCCATGCCCCCAGGATATGAAAAAGTATGTTACAGGAGGGAAGAAAGGAACGAGAGCGAGGACAAGATCTGACGACACCTATCAAAAAGTGCCTCCTCCTCTCTACCTGAAACACTGCTCTCCAAATCACGTGGAATCGGGTCGTGCCATTTCCACAGTCACTACAACAGCAAAGATGGCTTTGAAATGGATCTAATTTATTCATCATTTTATTTTCTAGTCTGCGATGGGAGCTGGTAAACCTTCTCAGATTTGAGATGGCAATAGTGTCTCCTGAATTACGTTTAAAATGACTTATTAAGCTGTGCCCATGTTCTTTAGGAGCTCCACATTAGCAGAGAATGGAAATGACTTCCTGATCCGTCTCCAGCTCTGCAGTTTGCATGTTTACCTTCATTTGTGGGAGAAGATCCTATTGAATGTCTGCTTTGAACAGGGCGAGCAAAAGTTGCAGCGAATTCAATGGAGGTTGGAGGTCAGGGCTCCAGTAGGAAGCGTTGTAAATTATTGATAATGCAGAAAATATTTTGCCTGAGGCCGTTCCACTACTGACAGAGGTAGGGTTAGCCATGTCAAACTTTTGCACGCTGAAAGTTGTTTGGCAGTAATGTATTCCTGGTAAATGCATTCAATCCTGGGAAGTTCAAAGTCCCCTGATTGACTTGCGCGGCTATGGCCCCTCTACTCGCATGCATGATGACCAGATTCTGCTACTCCTACAGCTGGGGTAGAGCAACAGTGAGCTGCGTGATTCTCCTTCTGCCTTTCCCCCTCACCTCTCTCTTTCTCTCCTTCAATTTTTTTCCCCTCTCTCCATTATTTTCCTCCTCACTCTGGCTCTTGTGTTCTTTATTTCTTTCCGTCTACCTCATTCTACCTGTTTCCCTCTGCCTACTCCATTTCTCTCACAGTCCACAGCTCCTCCCTCTCAGTTCCCTTATTCCTTTCTCTTTCTCCCCCTCTCTCTATCACTCCCTCTCTCTCTATCATACTCTCTTGATAACCCCATCCCCCTTCTGTCCCTCTCTCAGCCTCACACTCTTCTCACTTCTTCCCTCCATTTCCCTCTATCTCTCTCCTCTCCCTCCCTCCCTCCCTCCCTCTGTTTCCATTGTCCGTATCTGGTTCAGCCCTGAAAGCAGATGACTTTACAGCCTCATCAGCAGTGTAGGGGGGAAACTCGGCTTCCAAAGCCATTTCTCACACCAGCTCTCACCAGCTCTCAGGCAAATGTCTTCAGGAGTTTTGTCAGTGTCTGTACTGCGGTGATTTTATTACCGGAGTTGTTTTTATTTATTGTAGAGCAAATCACATTTTTAAAGGCCTTATTTACAGATCAATTCTGAGCCGATTTCCGGCTCAACATTTTGTATTTCTCCCTCACACATTTGGCCTTGGTTACGTGACACAACGGTGACATCAAACAGTGATTCAACAGAAAAAAGAAGTTTTGATTGCAACATTAAAAATATTGACGTCTGAACGCGCCATAAAGCCATTCAACAGCAAATTGGCGGCAAAAAAGGCTTATATGCCATTCTGTTGCCATCCCCACCTTTAGTCACTGAAAAAATTAAGCTCTAAATTGTTGCAACTGATTTGGAGATTACTGCACACATCGGCATCCAGAGGCTTCTGAGAGCCGTGCAGCATTCTCTGAGTCTCTGAGGCCCCTATTAAAATGAATGAGGAGTCGCTGTTTCTAGACCTTTCCGGCTGCAGAGCGTATTACCTACATGCTCTTAAGTTCAGATGGCACTCCAAGGACCGTCTCGTGTACTCCACAGCTCCTTTATTTTTATTCTTGCACGCCCGCGCTTGGCGACAGACTTCCCTCACCATCTCCCCCTCCTCATTCAATTTTCTCTCTCTCTCTCTCTCTCTCTCTCTCTCTCTCTCTCTCTCTCTGTCTCTCTCTCTCTCTCTCTCTCTCTCTCTCTCTCTCTCTTTTCTTCCAGTACCAAGGTTTTTTTTTTGTTCTTTCCCCGGCTTCAGTCCCCTCTTCTCGTCTTTTCTCTCTCCCCTCCTCTCCCCTCCCCTTTCCGTTGGCTCCTTCTTGTTCGGTGCATGCGGAGAGTACCATCGGGGGGAGGAGAGGAGCGAGCCGGAGATCTGGGAGAGGTCCAATTGGCCCACCCGCCGTCGTCGAGGTGAAGCGCAACAGCCGTAATGAGTAATCAAGGACACAGAGACATGTGCTCAAGGGAGGCCCTTTTACTTGTTGGGGGATTAATTAGCATGAAACGGGACCGTTCGCGTCAACGTAGTTTTCAGCCGTTAACTTTCACCTCTCCGCCGCATGTGTGAAGACCCGGTGAGAACTCACAGCGAATCAGGAGGGCTCTGTAATTACCGAGAGCCGAGTGTGACCGTGTTTGTGCCCGCGCGCTTGCGCGAGAGAGCTTGTTTATTTCCCCCCCGCTTCTTAATTCTTTCTGTTTTTCCGCACGCGAGGGAGACTCATGTGTCCTTCTTAATTGATCAAGCTAAGGTGAGAAAAAGGGGGAGGCGTGAGGTCATTACGGTGGAGCAAACATTAAAATGGAGGTTTGACGCACGTGTACCGCTCCGGTGGAATTGAGCGCTTGATTATCCTGAATTATTTTGGTGAGACTCTCTGTGGGAAATGGAGCGTGTGAGCTCCGAACGGTTAAAAAGAGATTAACCTTGTCTGCACCTCCGCGGTAGGTCCCTGAGCACGCCTGCGCAGGCTGGCAAGGAAGCGGGGTGCGGCCGACGGGCATTTTTGGAGGAAGACTGCGGTCCTGTCTGTTAAGCCCACCCCCTGAGTCCTTTGAGGCGATAGGATTCCCCCCCTCTCCCCGGGTCTCGGAACCGCACCGGACCCCGTTTCACGGCCGGGCTCTGTGACGTCGCGCCTTATTTTTCATAACGCAGCGCTACAGTTCTAATTACTTGTTTGTGGAAACATTTATTGCTTTTGCATATACAGCACGTCTGCTGCCGTGTTGCATTTCCCCCTTGTACTCCACGGCGTCTTAATGCTATCTGAAATGTTGCAAATTTAACACACTCAAGCATATTCGTACACACGCGCGCCGCGCACACACACACACGCGCACACAATATTCCTATTGCTCTTACACGGTTTATTAAACAAAGAAGCGCTTGCGTGGCGGCAGCATCAATTAATTGCCCACAAATCTCCCACTAAAATGAGCCATTAAGGAGGCAAATTGCTTTAAGTTTATATAATTAATTAATAAAAATGTGTGATGAAATGGAGACTTATCAAACAAGCTCCGCTCGCATTAAACCGAGCTCTCACAAGGCACGCTTATTAAACCCGGTCCCGATGCAGTGTTTATGGCCTTCAAAAAAACAAAAAAAACATTAAAAAAATGAATCCGATAAGCAGAGCGAAGGAAGAAGAAAAAAAAAAAAAAAAAAAAAAAAATAGGAAATAAATGAGTTTGTATAATTAGTGATGGTTAAGTGCTTCTTACCCGGCAGAGAGGGGGATATTTTCCAGTGTAAGTGTTGTGAGGGAGACCCCAGTTCTGCTCTTGTTTACTCCTTGAGGAATGACGCCAGGACCGCAAAGCTCACATCTAATAAAGATGGCGGCCATAAAAAAAACAAAACAATGATTCCGGGTCCATCTACCGGCATTCCCTCCCACCCTCCCCGAATGGTTGAGACCCACCGACTGCAGCCTCGGAACTTTCTCAAAAAAATGAAACCATTAAAGTGGAAAGCGGCTTTAAGTGGGCTTGCCGCTGTGATATTTTCATAAAGCTACCACCAAAGTGCTCCGGGTAACTCCTGCTGTTTCTCATTTAAACTGCACCGAGACGTCTATTCAGAGAGGTGCTCCGACAGCCCCCCCCCCCCCCCTCCAGAACAACCCAAATGGACCACGGGTACGTCGCGAGAGCCCGCACGTCACGCCTCGAAAGCATCTAGCTCTGGCGAGAAACAAAATTTTTTTTTAATGGAGCTGGGAACATCCACTGCAAACATTGCCCCTAAGGGTGATAGAGTGTCAAATGCTAACGGTTGTGTTCTTGTTTTTGTTTTTGTTTTTAATTTGAGATGGACCCGAGACTGAACGGCTTCCGGGCTTGGCTCGCGATCCGTCGGTGCGCGGCGTGTACCTGTCAGCCCCGGACAGAGCTTCGCCACGTCCCGTTACCATGTCTGGCAGACAGAATGACTTCCAGTGCCTCCGAACTCAATCTCTCAGTATATACAGTGCTCATGCTTATAGTGAACGTCTTACTATCTTTGCGTGCTAATTTGGGCATCCCAATGCTGGAGGCAGATCCTTCACTCTGATGGGAAGTAGATTAAGTTCAGTATCTAATCGCCGATTCTAGTGTCGTAGCTCTCTCTGGCAGCTTACCCTTTTGTATCATTTTTTTTCTTTCCTTGCTTCCCTTAATTGAAGCCTTCGAGTGAAATATTTTGCTTTTGCAAATAGCTTCATAACTGCATGCTATGGGAGCAGTTTAGACCTTTATCATTGGAATATCTCGTAATTAGGAATAAGAATAGGAATGAAAGGAAAATATGATTTTTTATTCAGCAGCAGCAGGGTGTTGCAGGTCGCCTGGCGCGCAGAGTCTTCGTCAGGCCCTTAAAGCAGCTGGTGCCAGGCACGCCATCACGCTCTGACATCTTTACTGTGAGGGAGGCGCCTCTGTCTCCACAAGTCCACCCTCTTTGATGAGGTGTGTGTGTGTGTCTGTGCTTGTGTGTGTGTGTGTGTGTGCATGTGAGTGTGTGTGTGTCTATGTGGGTGTTTGTGTTACAGGACTGTAATTAGCACAGCCATCTCCCGAACGGCCACTGACCCCAGCAGTGAAGCACAGAGTGCACACTCCCAGTGAGAATGCTACAGCCCTCTTACAGTCTGGGCCCAGGTATACAGTCTTCTTACAGTCTGGGCCCAGGTATCAGTCCTCTTACAGTCTGGGCCCAGATATCAGCTCTCTTACAGTCTGGGCCCAGGTATCAGCTCTCTTACAGTCTGGGCCCAGGTATCAGTCCTCTTACAGTCTGGGCCCAGATATCAGCTCTCTTACAGTCTGGGCCCAGGTATCAGCTCTCTTACAGTCTGGGCCCAGATATCAGCTCTCTTACAGTCTGGGCCCAGGTATCAGTCCTCTTACAGTCTGGGCCCAGATATCAGCTCTCTTACAGTCTGGGCCCAGGTATCAGCTCTCTTACAGTCTGGGCCCAGATATCAGCTCTCTTACAGTCTGGGCCCAGATATCAGCTCTCTTACAGTCTGGGCCCAGATATCAGCTCTCTTACAGTCTGGGCCCAGGTATCAGCCCTCTTACAGTCTGGGCCCAGATATCAGCTCTCTTACAGTCTGGGCCCAGGTATACAGTCTTCTTATAGTCTGGGCCCAGGTATCAGCTCTCTTACAGTCTGGGCCCAGGTATCAGTCCTCTTACAGTCTGGGCCCAGGTATCAGCTCTCTTACAGTCTGGGCCCAGATATCAGCTCTCTTACAGTCTGGGCCCAGGTATCAGCCCTCTTACAGTCTGGGCCCAGATATCAGTCCTCTTACAGTCTGGGCCCAGGTATACAGTCTTCTTACAGTCTGGGCCCAGGTATCAGTCCTCTTAGTCTGGGCCCAGGTATCAGCCCTCTTACAGTCTGGGCCCAGGTATCAGCCCTCTTACAGTCTGGGCCCAGATATCAGTCCTCTTACAGTCTGGGCCCAGGTATACAGTCTTCTTACAGTCTGGGCCCAGGTATCAGTCCTCTTAGTCTGGGCCCAGGTATCAGCCCTCTTACAGTCTGGGCCCAGGTATCAGCTCTCTTACAGTCTGGGCCCAGATATCAGCTCTCTTACAGTCTGGGCCCAGGTATCAGCCCTCTTACAGTCTGGGCCCAGATATCAGCTCTCTTACAGTCTGGGCCCAGATATCAGGTTTTCTTTTATCTTTTTCTGAAAAACGCTGTTTGTTTATTCGTTGCCAAAAGTGGCAGGTCTGAAAGGATCAGCCATGCCTTGTAAATGCTGATTTCTCCCTCATTCATGTGTTTTAAGTCAACCGCTGGATTCAGCTCAGAACACCGAGCGCTCGAGCTGAAAAACAAAGAAGGCTCGCTCAGGATTCTAAAATTAAAGCAAACACCTTCTGCTCTGCATTCTTTTCTCGTGCCAAACAATGCATTTCTTTCAGCGCTCGATTTCTCAAACAGGTTCTCTCCGAGTAGAGTGTAGAGGGGCCGCCCGAGAACAAAGTGATTTGTGGCCGTGCACAGAGCGGTGTGCCATTTACATTTGGATCTCCCTCTGATAGGAAAAAAAAAAAAACTAAAAGCGGCCGCCGAGTTATTTTGGTCCGTCCATAACCATTACAATGCTTATTTCCTTAATATTAGAAGACGGCATTTCAGGCCCATGGCATCCTGAGAGGCCGTGGTAATGCTCTGACATTCTGAGTGGAAAAGCAGCTGTTTTATGTGTAGGAAGCAGTGATGTCAGACACAGTACAATAATCTTAAGGGTGCGATTGCTGGGGCTGCGGAGCGGTGATAATGCGCCCTACATGGCTCTCACACACGCACACACACACACACACACACACATGAACAGGATTGCCGTTACGCAGAATGCACCCGCTAAACTCATCCTTAAATCAGCGTATGCCGCAGAGTCCATCAGTGTGGCCTACATAAGCGTGAGAGAATGCAGAGCTCTCCCTGAACACGCTGTTAGCACTCCCTTAGCGCCGATCATCTGTTGCACAAAGACTTAACTTACAGGCCTTTGTGTAGGGATATGGGGTCTGTTCAGTCTGCTGCAGAGGTTGGAATGAAGCATTCTGCCTCTCTTCGGTCTAACTCCAGTGCTGACTGTGGAGAGGAGTATTAGGATATATATTTCGACTGAAGGCGTAATGTCGAGCGGTACATTCAGAAACTTGCTAATATCATTTGCACTTCTCGAATGTTATGACAAAGTGTGTGGCAGTTGGACATAGTGACGCGTCCCCGCATAGCGAGGACGAGCTGCTAGGGCAGTGCGTAGATTGGCGTTGGCGTTGACGCGTTGACGCGGTTCAGCCAAGCTGGCGTGTGCCAGTGAATGAAAGATCTTTTCGCCCCTACAGTACGGCGCAGCGCAGTGTACCCTGGGTATTTTTTTTTACGGTAGATCCAGAGGCCAGTCACTTGTCATGTTCTGCTATTCACCTGGGGTAGCTGGTTACTTTGACCACAGACCGCTAGCAGTGCGTTTGAGCTGCATAATTTAAAGGGGATGGTGCAGTAAGGCCTGGAGCTGACACAGTCCCCGCTCCTTCCTCATTACTCTGGCTTTGCCTTGTTATTGAAATGCTCCCTGTGCGCTCGGGCCAAACACAGCTTGCAGATATAACCCTATCGCCATGCCTCCGACGACACCAGGAGAAGAAAAGAGAGGGAAAGGCTTGAAAAGGAGCAGGTTTATAGATAGAGTCCTCCTCTGTAAATCTGTGGGCACAGATGACAGGAAAGCAATGAATATGTGATGGCATAGGAACGGGGTGCCGCTGTTTCGCTTTCTCTTTCTTTCTGAAAACTGAGCGTCCGTGCGTGTGCGCGCGTCTGCGTGTGTCGGCGTGCGTCTGCGTGTGTCGGCGTGCGTCTTTCATGATATGGCGCAGTGATGCTGTATGAACTCTGCAGTATATGAATTTGGGTCTGAGCCTTTGGGCTTCAATCCCAGTTAGGATGCCATTCATTTTGTACCCTTGAAGAAAAGGGCATCCAGCTATGTATTGTGTGTATACACCCATATTATGTGTGTGTGCGTGTGTGTGTGTGTGCGTGTGCGCGCGCATGTGTCTGTTTACATGTGTATGCGCGTGTGTGTGTGTGTGTGTGCGACATGCGTGTGTGTGTGTGTGTGTGTGTGTGTGCGCGCGCATGTCTGTGTTCATGTGTATGCGCGTATGCGCGTGTGTGTGTGTGTGTGTGTGTGTGAGCACAGTTCATTGAAAATTAAAGTAAGTAAAACAATCAGAGAATACACCATTCACCTCATACACTGTAAACCATTACCCCCTACACCCCAAGCTTGCTCACTTTTTTCTCTCGTTTGAACTCAGACACGGCATACACTACCGTGCACAGCAGAAGCTATCCTCCGAGAAGTCCTTTGAAAAGTGAAAAGTGCTTTGGCACAGGTGTGATATCTGCTCATAAAGGGCGGTGTTCTGGGCCTAGGCTTTTGTTGCTGGGTCCAGCAGGGCAGATGGTCCGGGAGGCGGATCCGGAATGCTGCTGTTCCCTCTCACCTGTTCGTTTCACCGCGCCGCATCCCAGCGCATTTGGAATATTCCCAAGCGGGATTTAAAATGCAAGACTGAACCCAATAATGCAGCAGAAACATTAGAAATGACGAGGATCTCGTCAATTTCAAGCCACGGAATTGGATTCCGTTGCACGCTGTTATGCGTAGGTGATAAGTTATCTTATGAAATGTATGTGCTGATAACTTTACACCAAATCACATTCCATTTAAATGCATTAAAACCTGTGAAATAGTGAAATTAATTCTGCACTTTTCTTTCTGTGGTAATGAAATTAGTTGGTAATGATGTGAAGGAGAACAGGAAGGCAGCCTAGCAGATGAGTCTCAAGCTTCACTATATATTGATATAGATATGTGTATAAATGGAGTGGAGAAGACAGGGTGGTCAGACTGCAGAAATTTTCGGCGCCCTGGTGACCCCCCCCTCCTTCAGGATGTAGAGGGATGGGTCAGAGCTTGGGTGAAAGGCTGGGGTGGGGGGCACGCCCCCTGGGTTTCCGGTTTCACCGTTTCTGAAGAAGAGAGAGAAGAGAGTGTCTCGTCTCCTCTCCGGTAAAGAAGACCTCAGTGCTCCTGCCCATGGAATCAAATCAGAGTCATGTCAAAGGAGGGGAGCTCTCTGTGTGTGCGTGCGTGCGTGCGTGCGTGCGTGTGCGTGCGTGCGTGCGTGCGTGCGTGTGTGTGTGCGTGCGTGTGTGTGTGCGTGAGTGTGCATGTGTGTGTGCGTGTGTGCACATGAATTTAGATAGTAAATGTCATGACCGTTTTTGAAATGGTTTGAATGAATGTATAAACACAGTTATCTCTTAACCAGTGTGATAACCCTCCTTGCGTGGGTGTGTGTGCATGCATGCGTATGCGTCCGTGTGTGTGTGTGCGTGCATGCATGCGTGTCTGCGAGAGACAGATAGGGTGGCTAAAAGTGTCTTACCTGGCTGAGTGATGCTGGATGTTAGCGAAACTGCTCTGTACCCCAGCGATGGCCTACTTTGAAGGTGAAAAGGCGACTATTGGAAAGTGGAATGCTAATACAAAACTTAATATGCGTTCATATCTGGTACAGGCAGGGTGGTGGGCCATGGTGTGGAATAGAGAGAGGTGGAGGGAGGAGAGAGGAGCTGACCAATTGAAGTTCCAAGGATATGAAAATGACAGTTGGCTGCAGAGAAGCCTAGAGAACTGGTTAAATAGTTTTCTTTGAGTGACATATCTGGTACGATTCCACTCATCGTTCCAATGCCACGTTAAGTAAACAGGCTTTTTGCATTGGATTCTTTATTCCAGGCAGAGCCGATGGTCCCATGCCGGTTATCAGGTGGTAGAACAACATGGACATCGTTTTTGTGGGGGGGTTTTTGGGGGGGTGGGTGCAGGAGGGAGGGGGGTGTGCTTTTAACTTTTCAGCAGTCTGGACAGTCGCAGGATCTTGCTTGCCTCAGGGTAGTGGGGTGGGGGAGAATCAGAATAACTTTCTCAAAAGTGCAGCAAATGTTTTTTTGAAAAGTAAACAGAGGGTGGGGAGATGTGTAAAAAAAAATTGCTCTATAGCATTACAGATTCCGTTTCAACATAAACTCTCTTTCAAGCACCATGCAGTGTGCTCGTACGAGCCAGGGTAATGATCTGCCGGAACTGGAGGGAAGAGATTAAAGACTCCCTCTGTTTTTGGGGGCTTGTTTGATGTTGCCGGGCTGTCTCTTTCCACAGTGGCCTTTTCTGACAAACATCACGACCGACTCGCTCCCACGCTGCACGGAACGCTTCTCGCGAGCGACCCCGCCCGGATGGCATGTTCTGCCTTGTAAAATAAGAGAGTGGCGAGGCAAGGGTGTCGTGGAGTCCACTCCTGGCTTATTTCATATGGGTGGAACTTATGAGAGGTCCGCAGTCAATTTTAAGACAATACCCCCTTCGATGTATGGGCCCAATTGCCCCCCCCCCCCCGATTGACTAGTATAACGGTACTGTTTGCAATTGAAAAATTATTGTCATTGACAATCATTTGTTTCTATGTCTCCAGGCACACTGCACAGAAGGCACACATTTGTATACCAAACAACGTTGAGATGTTGCCACAAGTTAACACAGAGCGATAAGATTAAAGGCCAGCACATGCAATAATGCTAACAGTGATGGTTAAAGAGTTAAAGCCTCTGAAATGTTGTGCTTTCTCATAGGAGTGCAGCAGTCTGCAGTCCTCTTGTACTTCATATGATTGTGATGGTTCTGATGGCAGGTAGTCTTCAGTCAATTTATTTTACCCCCCAGAGCAGTTTGTCAAAAGCATATCATATTTTGCAGAACTGAGAAGACTTTTATTTTTATTTATTTATTTATTTTTTGCAATCCAGACCCACTTTTTGGTACGATCACTTTATTGCGCTTTACATTGGAATCTAAACTCTGTCACTTGTGTGTATCTGACAGGGTTTTTTGTCGGGTTCACAGTAAAATTGCCATTACTTTAAGACGTTTGCTCCTAATGTTTTGTGGAGGCACATTATTATTTTCCTTTTATTTTACATGTTGCTTGGCAACCACATCCCCATTACTGCTGAGAACCCTATCTATGGAAAGGACTCGGGTACTGTTCGCATGCTGTAAATTTGCCAAAAAAAAATTTCCGCAGGTCTCTTTTCATGGCCAAAAGCAGTCTTGACGTGCATCTCCCTTTTACCGTAAACATTTGTAACAGGCTGTATATTGTCAGTGACAAAGCCTCGGTGATTCTGGAAACTGTTTAAGAAACCTAAGACCTCATTTGTTCCAATGACCAACAGGCAATTTCCGAGCCCGTAGACACAATGGAGCCTCTATTTTTTCATGGCTGTGGGGGGAAAAAAAAAAGAACACAAAGAGAATAATGTCTGCAGAGAACTGACACCTCGTGTTCCTGTTTGTAGCATCCAGATGAAATGTTGTTTCACGAAAGGGGCAATTGCTTGAAAATGAGGAATGGTAATATGTACTGTAAGCAAGCTTTCATAGTGATAGAGAGAGGCGAGCTGAATAAAATGCAATGTTTTATAGCTGTAAAAAATGATAAGCTTCTTTATATAAAAAAAAGGTCTCCCTATGATCTTACAGTGGGTGGCAGTGCTTATATCCTCAGAAAGCTCAGAAGTTTGGTAGAATCAGTGTTTGTGTGTGTGTGTGTGTGTGTGTGTGTGTATGTGTATGTGTGTGTGTATGTGTATGTGTGTGTGTGTGTGTCAGAGAGAGAGAGAGAGAGGGAGAGAGAGAGAGAGAGAGAGAGAGAGAGAGAGAGAAACCTATATATAGCCAACGCTGTATAACATTGACATCCAGGCCTTAGAACGTCTCCCATATTCTAATCATTCATCATGTAGGCAGTTATTTTTCCTGAATCAATTTAGTGGTCACAGAGCTGAGGCAATTTGTGCTTGAACGCACTGTTAGAGTATAGCTTCACTACTTCAGAGCTCCGCTAGCAGATGGCAGCCTTCTTTCAAAACTGCATTTAAAGAAGTTCTTAAAAATACCACCTCGTTTAATTGGAATGAATGAATGTAAACGGGGATCTTTTTGCCAGTTGTTGTACAGTGCTGCGGTTTTGTAGGGCGTGAATGTACAGCGTAACTGCTGTGGACAATATGGATACAAAATATGGATTTTAAATTCAAAATGCATACAGAAGATAACAATGGGTATTGATGACAGCAAATAAAATGTACAATGTTCATTGAATAGCATGTTGTACGCACAATTCGAAGCACAATACAAACCTTTGTATTTCTCAAGGATGGTCTGTGTTGTTCAATGTCACCATAGTCAGTCCTAGCCTTTGCCATGAAGGAAGTAGTCGTGTTTTATTTATCTTGAGTGGGGACACTGGATATTTTCTGGGGAGGACAAGAGTGTGGTGTGTGTGTGTGTGTGTGCGTGGTGTGCGTGTGTGTGTGGTGTGCGTGGGGGGCATAGGTGGGCTAGGAAAGTCCATGACCATCTGACCACTGTGGCTGCAGCGTGGATGTAGGCCTGCTTCAAATAGACAGGAAGACCCAGGGCTGGAGGTCAGCTATCCCACAGGTCCCTGGTCAAAGATCAAAGCAGGTCTTTTCTAGAACACCAGACTCTGCTGCTTTAAGTCCAATCAAACTCCTTAGCAATGGCCATCACTGTGTGGAAATGTAGTGAGAAACACCCATGAAGCACAGAGTCAGACAGATGCTATAACCGATGCCTGTGTATCGGTGATGAGCTAAATCTGGATTCTGTCAGACATGGGGCTGAAGTGTCATAATCAGTGGCTAATTTGGGCCTTCATTCAATGGAGGAGTTGTACCCAGATCAGAGGGACACGTTTCCCGCGTACGGCCCCTCTCTCCACCCCTTGATCTGACGCCATTCATGTTCAAAAGAGCCTGATTCTTTTTTTGATTACCATATTACGGGAGCTCGCTCTCGCTGCTCGGTAATTGGAATATCCTTTCCACCAGGAAGGAATCTAAAGGAAGGGATTGGGTTCTTTGGGTTGGCAGAACTTCCCTGCGTATCTGTGGATGCCTGCTGTACTGTACATTCTGTTCGGGAGCCAGTGACCCGGATGCTGTTTTTAAAGGTTTGGTTTATAACTGGATGCTGTTTGTGGTTCTGTTTGCTTCCGGACGGCAGAGGTGTAAAATCCTGTTTCATAAAGTAAAAGCATTTGGTTCCAATCACCTGGATTTACTAAGCATCACAATTCTTCAGCCACAAGGTAGAACTAATTTGTGAAATCAGCTGGCTGCGTTCATGGGTGGAAGAAACACATGGCAGGACTTTGACTTTCTGACCCCTGGATTTTACACCTCTGACAGATGGTATGCCATTCCTGAGGGGCCAGAACTCCACTTTAGCCACCAGCACCAGGGCCGTCCCATCCTTCACATTCACCAGGGGGTGCACATAGGCCTCTGCCTCATGTCCCAAATACACTCATCCTCTACTTTAATCATGGTTGTTTTTTCAAAGGGATAAAATTCCCCAATCTGCTTTTTTATTCGGTACTTCTACGGGCAACCATTAAAGTGATAGGCCAGCAAAGTCGAATCAATCTGATTGGTGGAGGGACATTTGGCAGAAACTGTTTGTGAAGACATAACAATATATTGACTCAAAAAAAGACCCCCAGTTATGGCTGCAGTATCCACTAAAAGGGAGGGGCTGTCGCTGTCCTGCACAGAAGGGCTGTCTTGTTCCCAAAGTGAATTTATTACATAGAGAGAGAGAGAGAGAGAGAGAGAGAGAGAGAGAGAGAGAGAGATGTTGGAGAAATCGACAGTCCCTGGTCTCACTCTACATGACACCAAATTAAACTCCTGCTCTATGCAGATGACCTGGTGCTGCTGTCACTCACTGAACATGGATTACAGCAGAGCCTGGACCTGTTGGAGCAGTATTGCCAATCCTGGGCCTTGGCAATAAACATGAAAAAGACTAAAATAATGATTTTTCAAAAAAAATCCAGATCTCAGGGAGCTAGACACAACTTCACAATAGGGAAACAAGTAATTGAACACTGTACAAATTATAATTATTTAGGCCTGCAAATAAGTTCTACAGGAAATTTCAACCTGGCAGTGAATGAACTGAAAGAGAAAGCACGCAGGGCATTCTATGCCATAAAACGTCAAATCCAACTACAAATTCCAATCGAAATTTGGCTAAAACTATTAGAATCAATAATCGAACCAATTGCCCTATATGGCAGTGAAGTGTGGGGTCCGCTTACAAAACAAGATTTCGACCAATGGGACAAACATCAAATTGAAACCCTGCATGCAGAACTCTGTAAAAATCTACTACAAGTACAGAGAAAAACAACAAACAATGCATGCAGGGCAGAATTAGGCCAATATCCATTACTAATCAAGATACAAAAGAGGGCAATTCAATTTTGGATAAATCTAAAAAATAGCGACCCCCCATTCTTATCATTACAAAGCCCTGCAATGCCAAGAGCTGAGCAAAGTAAAGACTCCTCTCACACAGCGGGTCCTGCGGCTCAGTTCACTAACCACCCCTAACACCCCCCAGTCTCAGGACAGCACCACCATACATTCAATTAGTCAATCAAATTATAGCACAACACAAACAAAACTACACCACCTATTGGGACACACAAACACAAGCTCAAAGCAAAATGCAATGCTATTTGGCCCTAAAAAGACAGAATGGCAGAATATCTGACCACAGTGAATTATAAGAAACTAAGAACTACCTTGACGAAGTACAGACTCAGTGAGCACAGCTTGGCCATCGAAAAAGGCCGGCAAAATTTGAAAAATACACTCAAATTAGAAATAAATACTTTCCCAAAATAAATCAGAGATACCCTCAATTTAAAAATTTAACAAACATCCAAAAACTCCCCATCCTCTTAGGGGAGGAGAGGACGTGCTGTGACCTGGCAGCACAATATATAGCTGCCTGCCATCGTCTTAGGGACAGTGAGTGACAGGAATCAATATAACTATGTACAAACCATTTCCACATTTATATATTAATTCAATTACTTTATTTAGTTGTGTAATTTTAATTTTTATATTATATTAACTGTATTATGTATTATTATAAGATCACTTTTGTCGTTCTCCATCATTATTATCATTGCCATTAATTATTATTATTATTTGTATTTTATTATATCTTTCATTATTGTTACTTATAAATTCATAATTTAAGAAACGTCCTTGTTTTCAAGTATGGTTACTGTTTGTTCGTTTCTAGTCTTTGCTGTTTTGTATTGTTCAGTGTTAGATAGTATGTCTAGTTAGTATGTCTTGGACTGTTTTAATGCAGTATGCTTTGGCAATAGGGATATGTAATGTCTTGTCATGCCAATTAAGCTAATTGAATTGAATTGAATACAAGAGCAATAAAAATTGAGAGGACAGAGATGGAAAAGAAAGAGCGAGAGACGGAGAGAGACAGAGAGAGAGATACAAATAAGCTTTTATCTGACATTGTAATGAAACCAATTAGTCGGGATACTATAACAATTATTGTGATGGTTATTAGGTAAAAAAAACATAGGAGTGGAAGTGGGTGTGTTTTTTTAGTACAGAGTACCCATTAGCAATGTATTCATGCTTTATGGGAGTTTGGCATGAATGGAATCATATAGCTGATATTATTACCTGGGTTAATACTATCCCACAGTAATCCAAACATAGCAAAATCAGGTCTCCTAAACTGTTGATAATCCAGCCTGCCAAGGAAATGCCATTGCCTGGAGTCTGCTGTATGTGACAAAGCTATTAATGCGCCAGTTCTACTGCACAGGGGTTCAGATCCCTGTTTACTGTCCACTGAGCAGAGCAATCAAAAGCCTGTGTGGGACTGAAAAGCTTATTGAGTACAAGATTTCATTTCCATTTTGTCGCGCTCTTTAAAGGTGAAGACCGGGCTCTTTTTGAAACGCACGTCTTAACACGCAGCGTTCTTTAATGAATGTGAACCGAGCTTTGTGACTCTAAGCCACTACGACAATTGTCATTAAACTAAACAACGAGGAGGACCGTCCAAGTATAATCTAACACCATCGACTGCTTGTTTTGTCGGGAGGCAAATTGTAAAACAATTGACGTTTGAGAGATTGCCATATCGCAGTGGCTGCAATAATATATTTTTTTCAAATGTTTTTTTTTTTTTTTGCCTTGACTGCTTCTTCCTTATGCAGTTCCCATTTACATTGAGCCATTTAGCAAATGCTCCTATCTAGAGCAAATTGCAAAAAGGTCAGGCAAAGAGCAAAGGCAATATGAATTTGTCCCTGTCACAACCGATGGTAGTAGTCACTACGTAAACCTGCAGTGTAATATTAAGCACCATAGAGTGTACAAGAGGTAGACAGATCTCTCTGAAATTTGTCATTTTCACATACAGGGGTACAGACACACATTGATACAGTGAAATAAGACAAACAGTACAAACATTGCAGTTACATTACACATCTATTCCTTCGTACATTTTAAGGATGCCCTGAAAGTACTCCCTTTCTGGCAGCGGTTCAGCAAAGCCGCTGAAACTATCTCTGACTGAGCTGTGCCTCCTCCGGGCGTGACTGTAAGCCTCCGTGGTCCGCAGCACAGGAAGTGCTTAATGTAGAACATTCTGGACCGTTGCGCGAGTGAGTGGGCTTGTTCCGGTGAGGGAGCCCTGTGGGGCGGCCCCACAGAGCAGTAGGGGTGGGAGTTCAGCTGGACCCCACACGGCTCACCCCTCCGAGGGGGTTTAGAAAAATAGCTGTCTCCGTTTCGCCGTATTCTTGGCCCTCACACTGAGCCGCTCTCTTGTTTTTTTGGGGGGTTTTTTGTGCATGTTTTTTTTTTTTTTTCTCTCTCCCCGTTTCCTGTTCCTTGAATGAACATCCCAGTGGATCTGAGCTATGATTGAGCGAAACGGACAAACATTATGAGCCCTGAAACCTTACATAAAGCTAAATTAGACCTCTGAGTGAAACGGCGTAGCTTCACACCGCTGCTGCGCTCAGCTGGGATTCGGCGGCGAGCACCTGTGCGTGCGTCCGCCTCTCGCGGACCGAGGGACAGCCCGCTGTAAGTCATCCGTGCTACCCGAGCGCGTTCCCCCGTGAGGTGTCTCAAGACTAGTCATCAGGAAGTGACACGCAGGAAAAAGGCCACGGTTGCAATGAAGCGGGGTTGGACTCGGTTCAGGGGACTCGCCGCCTGCCAAGAAGTGTTTGTTGACAGCAAAGGATTGTATAGGTTTGTGCAAAGTGCCAGTGCATGCATTTTGGGTGCGGTTTGGTCTTTCGGAGGATTGAAGACTTACAATTACGCCATGCATATCTGCTTCACTGTTGATTCTTTGGGATAAGCCCAGCTCCCCCTAACAAGCTTGATGCCTGTCTGCCGAGAAAGAAAAGTTTTTTCTCTTATCCTTCAGCAAACCTTGACATTTTGCTGTGAAGTTATTCTTGAGTCATTTCACACCACGGTGGACAAATAGGATCAGTCTACTGGTTAACCTTCAAGAAAAAAGGATTAAGCTTAACCACACTTTTAAACGTAAATTCTGCAACGAGATGGCATATTCCATCCACACACCTTCAGCGGCTGCGTTTCATTTGTAAGTGTCGTCTTTACTGTGGATTTATCGTCCTCCTGAATGAACAAGGCTTGTAGACTCCAGTCCCAGTCTCTAACACTGTACCTGAGCAGCCAAACTACTCTAAGTCCAAGCAGGTCCAGACGGTGGCACCCATGTGATGTGTGTCATTACATCACAAAAAGAAGTAATGCTTTAATTGCCAATTAGGTCTTCCGTCATCTTATAGTACAGGCTTCAGAGGCTCCAGAGACTACAGCCTGGCAGTCATTATTTCCAGTGTAACCGCTGAGTTGCTCTGTATCTTGAACTCGAGTGAGGTTCAGTGAAGAAAGCGGGGACGTGAATGAGTGGGACGTGAATGAGTGAAGCAGAGAGGATGCTGGGAAGATGAAAAAATCTAATGTAGGCAAAAAAAGGTCTTCAAAATATATTAGATATGGTGTCTCGGTGGCGAATCTGACCATGCGACCTTTGTCGCATGTCTCTCGCTCCCCATTCTTCCTGTATCTCTTCTCTACACTGTGCTGTCCAATAAATCAGAAAAAGCCCTAAAAAAATATTTAAAAAATAATATAGTATAATTTTACATATTTTCTTGTATAGCACCTTCAGGTCAGCACTGGTGACCAGCCTCTTGGACAGTGGCCAGTCAGACTGAAATATAGACACAACTTGATTGGTATCAAGACTGGGAATGACACTTTCACACTGTGGAAGCGTGAAGCTGGAGAACAAATTATTGAAGTCACAAATGGAGGAAAAGCACATTTATAATGGTCTCTCCGTTTCCAGATGTGAGAGAGAGAGAAAGGGAGAGGGAGAGGTATGGACTCGTTGGGGTTGAGTTGATGAGCTGTAGATGGTGGTCTGTCTCCTACCCTCTCTTCTCTCCTACTGGAGCCTGTCTCCTACCCTCTCATCTCTCCTACTGGAGCCTGTCTCCTACCCTCTCATCTCTCCTAGTGGGGCCTGTCTCCTACCCTCTCCCCTCTCCTACTGGAGCCTGTCTCTTACCCTCTCCTCTCTCCTACCCTCTCCTCTTCCCTAGTGGAGCCTGTCTCTTACCCTCTCCTCTTCCCTAGTGGAGCCTGTCTCTTACCCTCTCCTCTTCCCTAGTGGAGCCTGTCTCCTACCCTCTCCTCTCTCCTACTGGAGCCTGTCTCCTACCCTCTCCTCTCTCCTACTGGAGCCTGTCTCCTACCCTCTCCTCTCTCCTAGTGGAGCCTGTCTCCTACCCTCTCCTCTCTCCTACTGGAGCCTGTCTCCTACCCTCTCCTCTCTCCTAGTGGAGCCTGTCTCCTACCCTCTCCTCTCTCCTACTGGAGCCTGTCTCCTACCCTCTCCCCCTCTCCTACTGGAGCCTGTCTCCTACCCTCTCCCCTCTCCTACTGGAGCCTGTCTCCTACCCTCTCTTCTCTCCTAGTGGAGCCTGTCTCCTACCCTCTCCTCTCTCCTAGTGGAGCCTGTCTCCTACCCTCTCCTCTCTCCTACTGGAGCCTGTCTCCTACCCTCTCCTCTCTCCTACTGGGGCCTGTCTCCTACCCTCTCCCCTCTCCTACTGGAGCCTGTCTCTTACCCTCTCCTCTCTCCTACCCTCTCCTCTTCCCTAGTGGTGCCTGTCTCCTACCCTCTCCTCTTCCCTAGTGGAGCCTGTCTCCTACCCTCTCCTCTTTCCTAGTGGAGCCTGTCTCCTACCCTCTCCTCTCTCCTAGTGGGGCCTATCTCCTACCCTCTCCTCTCTCCTAGTGGAGCCTGTCTCCTACCCTCTCCTCTCTCCTAGTGGAGCCTGTCTCCTACCCTCTCCTCTCTCCTAGTGGAGCCTGTCTCTTACCCTCTCCTCTCCTAGTGGACCCTATCTCCTATCCTCTCCTCTCTCCTACTGGAGCCTGTCTCCTACCCTCTCTTCTCTCCTAGTGGAGCCTGTCTCCTACCCTCTCCTCTCTCCTACTGGAGCCTGTCTCCTACCCTCTCCCCTCTCCTACTGGAGCCTGTCTCCTACCCTCTCTTCTCTCCTAGTGGAGCCTGTCTCCTACACTCTCCTCTCTCCTAGTGGAGCCTGTCTCCTACCCTCTCCTCTCTCCTACTGGAGCCTGTCTCCTACCCTCTCCTCTCTCCTAGTGGGGCCTGTCTCCTACCCTCTCCCCTCTCCTACTTCCAACAAAGGGTTCATTGTTATAAGAGGTTCTACCTCTTTGCACAATGCACACACAATATATATTTTTTAGCCAGTGCTTGAGTGAAGATCACAGTTTTCGCGTATCATATTAGGGCATATTTCATAACCCTTATAACCTTATATTCCTTCCATTGTCCCATAATGGCTTCATCTTGTTACCTCTCAACCTAAAGTCTATGTTCTGGTTTACATAATAAGAGATGCAAAGGCCCTGTTCCTCAGTGATTATATAAAGCAATACAACCCAAATGCATTTCAGGCTATAAAAAAGAAAGGCTGGAACACAGATTGCAGTCCTTGTCCTGATTTTGCTCTTTTAAATGCCCCAGTTCTTGGCGAAAGTGCACACTAAAATCTTCCCTCGACTTCAAATCTTCGTCTGAGTGGCTTGAAATCCTAGATGCATCCTGTTCCGTGGCAGGTAACCGGAGAAGTCGTGCGCAGCCTACAGCCACTGGAAAGAAATATCCATTCAATCACATACCACACAATGTTTTATGCAAGCTGTTTGTGGTTCTGTTGAACCACCGCAAAAGCAGCGAGAGCACTGTTGAATAACAAAGAAACAACGTGTAAGATACCAGTATCAAGCGGGAAATACACTGTGGAAAGAATCAGAGGAAGAGGAATTTATTGAGCTGTGGCGAGAGCGTGAGGGTTTATTTAATCTGTCCGCAAACAGCAGCCACTACAAATAAGAAGAGCGATAAGTGGAGAGGAAGAGCCGGCCGGTTTGATGAGCGATAAGTGGAGAGGAAGAGCCGGCCGGTTTGATGAGCGATAAGTGGAGAGGAAGAGCCGGCCGGTTTGATGAGCGATAAGTGGAGAGGAAGAGCCGGCCGGTTTGATGAGCGATAACTGGAGAGGAAGAGCCAGCCGGTTTGATGAGCGATAAGTGGAGAGGAAGAGCTGGCCGGTTTGATGAGCGATAACTGGAGAGGAAGAGCCGGCCGGTTTGATGAGCGATAAGTGGAGAGGAAGAGCCGGCCGGTTTGATGAGCGATAAGTGGAGAGGAAGAGCCGGCCGGTTTGATGGAAACAGTTACTGACTTTGTGTGTCCTTGAGTTTCGGTTTGTGCTTCACAAACTTACATGGGAACATCAGCGAGCAGCAAACGGCACTCTGTGCAGCTCTAAAAATCATTGCGGCTGTACCCCAAGGGGTGTGTAGTCTACGCTTCTCCCATTTCAGAACTCATGGGGTCTGTCAGCCCCCATTCTTCCGATTCACTGGTATCACTGTTGCGCTGTTAGTCGTTTAGCTGAGTGAATTACATACAGAAAGGTTAAACGGAGAGCAGAGATGAGTTATTAGTATCTCGACCAAGTGTCTACCGCAAACCTGCAACATAACGGGTTCACTCTCAGTGCAGTGATTTTAAAAATGAATATCCATATGTGTAGCAGGGTTTTGTGTGAATAAGATCGCTGTGTCCGGTCGTGCCACGGACACCTGGGGTTGGATGAAGCTCACATTGGTGGGTTGATGGGGGGTGGGGTTACCCCCCCCCCCCCCCCCCCCTTGGCCGATCTCCCCGCCCACAACTCCAGGCCCTTCTCCAGCAACTTGAGTCCTCTCTGACTCCACAGTGAAACAATTAGGGAGACGCGGGGGTGGTGTGACTCGCTTGACCGGCTCCGCCCGGCACAGACCAGCTGCAGGACAGAACCGGAGACCTCTGAGAGAGCGGGAGCGCGGAAGCTCGCGGCCGTTTTGGGGGGGGGGGGGGGGGAATATCGCGGCTCCGCCATTACCTGATACGTGAGCGCGCGGGAGACGACTTTGATTATCGCCATTATCATTTATCATTAGCTCTCCCTCCTCCCACTATCATTACGGGTGATGATAATTGCACGGATGAGGGCTCGGCTTCATCGTTCGGAGGGGCCGCCCCCCCCCCCCAGCCAGCTGCGATTTCCATTCTTTTCACCTTCGTGTTTTCCGAGCCAGGAGTTAGCTTGTCAAACGCGTGTGAAGGTCAGGTGGTAACGAGGGAGTCGGCACGACAGGGAACACCCCCCCCCCCCCCCCCCCCCCCCCCTCCCCCAATAACTTGACATCTAAAAGCTATCAGACGAGATTTAAATTACACTCATTCAGCTGCCATCAGGCATTCATTATGAACATCTTTGTACATCAACAAACAAGGAGGCGCTTTTAAGGCCTGGAAAAGAAATCTCCAAATTGCTTCCCTAATAATAGATTTCTTCTGATGAATGGCTGCAGACACTAATTTTCCGACCACATAATCAAAATCCGCTTGAATAACCTGCGAAAACCTCCGCTCTTTGTTATGCTTCGCTCGGATTCAATTTGTGTGTGTATGTTTTTTTTATTGAGTGCTCTTACCCGATCAATGCGGGTTTGCCGGTCCAAAAGAAAAAGAAACAATTTTAGACCCCCAGAGTGAAAGAGAAAGGATTGCTTTTTTTTTTTCAGAGAGAGAGGGAACACGTGTGAAGGTGGAAGATTAAGGAAGGTGTGAAGTGCTGGGAGTTTGTATCCCGACAGAAAATTGTCTTTGGGGTGTGTGGCACAGACCTCAAGCTAGGGACAAATTGGTCATGGCAGTGATTTACCGGTCATATTCGGTTTACCTTTTTTCTGATAGGTGGTGGTAAGCCATATTGTTTCCCATAGGATACATTATAGTAACTTTGTGATGGATATATTCAACAGGAATATAATAATCTTGCAACTCAATCTTGTAAATATTGTAAAAGGTTATAGGTTTGATTCCTAGCTAGGGCACGGCAGTTGTACCCTTGAGCAAGAGCCTGAATTGCATCAGTAGAATATCCAGCTGTATAAATGGATTATATGTAAAAATGTAATCTGTGTAAATCGCTCTGGATAAGAGTGTCTGGTAAATGCCGAAATGTAATGTCATGTAATAATCTTAAATAACATTTTCTTTTTTTGAGAAAAATAGAATGTTTGGTGTTTTTACCAGACAGTTAGACATTAATTTATTTCCTCATTTCACTGACTCATACAGGTTTAATTTTTCACTTATCCACTGTTCCTTCGCAATTCTGACATTTATACATAAAGTAAATGGTCATTGACATCACATTTTAGTGCTTCCAAATATTAGCGGAGTCTTATCCCAGGGTAGATATGTCTGAATAGACCCCCAAGCCCAACTTACCTGAGCCCTATAGTTCATGTGAGACTTATTTAACAAAATATTCAATATAGTATAAAATTCAATAAGCTAGGCCTTAAGGGTCCTTGAGGCAAAATTGTTCCTTGTAAGAAGAAATTCTGTTGCAAGTTTGAGACCTCTGCAGTATAATAGTGATTTTTACCAAAAATGAATATTAAAAAAAGAATGGAATTGAAAGTTATTTTTTATTGCACCACCAAATGTCTGATCAATGCTTCTTGCCTGGGATGGTGTATTTGAATAAGCCTCCATTTACCTGAAAAGTTCAATTTAATTCTCATATGAGAGTTATGGGTTAAAGAAAAAAGGTTTGAACTCACAATAGTGTACCTAAAATCATACCAGCTGACACCAAAATCAAACAACCTGTATTGTTTGGGCATTTTAAGATCAGTATTATAATAAATGAAACGATTAAATTGTATACATTATCAGGAATACAAGCAGCAAAGGAAGAAAAAAAAAAAAAACTAACAATTTAGACAAGATGGAAAGTATTTTTCCTCTCTTCCTCTCTCCCTTGCTGTTGTGCAGAGATAATATTTTTCTTTTGTTGTCATTTGGGCTGAGCGAATAGGGCGAGGGGGTTAGCGGTATTGTCTTTATGGGTTAGCATCAGAGGTAGCGGTCTCCATTGAACATGCTCTGCGGAAGACAGGCAGACAACGTACATGTTTAACAGCAGGCTACCAAAAGCCCTCTAAACGGTCAATTAGATTGGAGTGCCGTCGCTTTACAGAGGCATTAAACATAAAACCCAATCTGGTAATATGACCGTGCGCGGTCACCAATTGGTGATCAACTGACGCCAGCCAGTCCAATAGCCCCATAAACATAGCGGCCTAATGCAGACTCATTTCTGACAAAGAGGGTTGCCCATTAAATACCTGTTATAGAAGTGTTGCCATTACGGCGCGTGGATATTGGTTGGAGGAATGGCGCGCAACACAGATTGAGAGTAATGATGCCGTAATGGAACCCGCCGAAGCGTTTGGAGGGGGAGCGGATGCGCGGGTCAGATCAGCATGCCGCGTGTACAGCGGTACCAGTTCGATAAAGTGGGATTGTTGAGAGAGGGACGCTTTAGCTGCTTAGAAAATGTCAGTTTGCAGATTCTAAAAATAATTGTTTAGTAATGCGTCCGTGTGCATGTCGTTCACTCTTGACGGGGAAAATTCCGCGTGTCTACTTTGCGGTAGATACGACGGCGCTGTCGCGCGATTCTTAATGCGTCTGTTGTGTACAGCCTCAGACACCGACAAAGCTCAGGACAAAGGGGAGAAAATGCACGGCTTTTATGTTGAAAAGCGTACTTTCTTTTTCCATCACGGCATAAAGCAGCTGAGTGCAACAAGTCCAATAAGCGTGTCCAAAATCTTAAAGAATGTGGAGTGTGAAAAGTGAACCGGGGATCGTAGACCATCAGCTTACTTTCACAGACAGAATTCATCTCCTCGGAAAGGGCTGGCAGCTCCCTCCGCTCGCCTGTACAGATCTCTAACATGAGTCAGAGGGATGGAGGCCGCGCTACATCTTTGTAGGCAGACTGCACATTCTGGGAATAAATTGCCCCGCGGATGGCAAGACTCCTCATTGTCTGCCGAGCTCTGTGGCGCTGCTGCCTCAGATGCGTCCGCGCGAGGGCCGCCATCGACACTTCCCCCGATTCTGTTGGAGGCGATGAGGCGCCCGTCTTATGTTTCTCCCGGCCGAGTCTCGTTGCGCTCTCTCCGGGCCGGATGCGAGCATGTGGGAGCGTTCGTCTTCAGCAAGGCCGCGCAGATTGTGGCCTTTGAGGGAGGGAGGGGCCGTGGGGGGCGGGGGGGGGGGGGGGGTTGAACATTTCACGGAATGCCCCCTGCTGAGGGAATCGGGTCCAGTAAATTATTTGAGCGCCAGGCAGCGGCGGACTTTTGAAGTCCAAGGCTCCCCCCCGGGCCACACCCCCCTGTCCAAAACTCGCAGAAGAAAAAAGCTTGCGGGGGAGTCAGCCAATCTCAAACACACCGATGTTTTTTTAAATAAATGCTGATATCCCTTTTCATCCTGTGGACTATCCTGACCGCCAAGAAACTTATCTACCCCCCCCCCCCCCCCACCACCACCAGTGAAATGAAACAGATTTTGTCAGCTCTGCTTACACTCATGTGGGCTTTTTTGGGTATCTTGGCATGGTTTCCCTTTTAGTGCTGTTTTTGGCATTACAGCTGCGAAACTGTGTTTTTCTCTGGGACTCTGAAATCTCCAGTGTATACATTTATTAATCCTCTCAGTTTCTTTCGTAATAAATAAGTTGATAATTGCGGGCCAGCTGCATTTCTGTGTTAAACACACGCACATGTCTGAGGTTTTCCGAGCATGTTTTAGATTAACCAGCGAGAGCATGACCTTCCTGTAATGAGTAAAACGACGACTTTCATACGTTCCAGATGTTCGTTATTACAGGGGATTTTTCCATGTTTCTGTTTTCAAGACCACAAAAGCCACGAAACAAGACGACTTCTATTGGAGGGTAATTTATTTCCTCTGTGTTTTCTGTTGCAAATTCCATACCACTATATAGATCGCTTGTTAAAAGATAATTAATGAGTCTCTCACATTGATTTTATTGTTTATATAGTCTGACGATAGGCACAGACTGTGTCGCCATCAAGCTCTATGGGCCACTGCCTCCTTCGACTTCTCTCACTATGGCTGGAAGGAGTAACAGTGCTTGTTTATGGCAGCGTGATCTCCCAGTGAATTTATGTCAGGTCCACAAGCACTAGTGCTGCTATCCAAACAGAAACCAATTAATGTTAATCAGTTTCTCCTGTTCTTATTAATTTGCGATTAGGACTGCGTTATCGTAATGCGCTGGCCCTGTCAGCCCTTCAGAGAAACGATCCTTTCTGCAGAGAAAATGGGGTCTTGCCCCCATGGTGTCTCACAGTGATGGCCATGCGCGCTCGGTTATTCATGCCCATTGATAGAACGTCTGATTTAGAGCCCTTTGAACGCGCGGTGGAATGGGAGACGACTAAACTAAGCCCTGAAATAAGGCGCTGACGACTTTTTAGAGCCTTGGGGATCTTAGAATATGCTTCTCTCTCTTTTCCTGTTATCTGCGTGAGCCTAAGTATGCAAGGCCGGCACGAGTGCTCTGCCGTTGTCAGGTTTGTGAATGCAATTCTTGTTTTGAAATTTTGTAATGCGTTTATATTTTGCACTCTATGCAGACGAGGTGGCCTTGCAAGCTCTTGTTGGTGCAGAGAGGTCATGACAGGCAAGGAACAATTCATCCATAGTGTTTCTGATGTGGTGGAGAACCAAGCATTAATCCAGCCTCACAGAGGCATGTGCTCCCTTCATCAATGACAAAAATACAACAATAACGACTCTTTAAAAATGGACATATCTGTATGATTTATATCTGTTTAATGATTAGGGGATAGCCATTATTATTTTACAATATATAAATCAAGTAGCGGGTGGCACGGTGATGCAGTAGGTAGCACTGTCGCCTCACAGCAAGAAGATACCAAGTTTGAATCCTGCCTTTCTATGTGTAGTTTGCATATTCTCCCTGTGTCCTTGTGGGTTTCCTCCGGGTACTCCGGTTTCCTCCCGCAGTCCAAAGACATGCAGGTGACGTGAATTGGAGACTCTAAATTGCCCATAGGTATGAGTGTGAGTGAATGGTGTGTGTGCCCTGCGATGGATTTGCGGCCTGTCCAGGGTATATTCCTGCCTCTCGCCCAATGCATGCTGGTATAGGCTACAGTGCCCCCCCCCCACGACCCTGACCAGGAATAAGCGGGTTAGGTAATGGATGGGTGGTACAATTGTGCACTTTTCTTCAATTATGTGTAATTGTTGCCATCTTACACCACTTTGAAACTGAAATAGAAATAGTTATAGTGTTTCAAAGCAGAAAACTGTTAATGAAAGCTGCCACGTCTCTGTTGTTTCAGGGACACTATACCTGATGTTACTCAAAGGAAACTGCAAGACAGAACAAAGGCACATTAACAGGAGGAATGCAGTTTTAATTAATGTAAAGAGATGCATAGTTACTTGAAGATGCACTCATTTATTTAACCTTGGCTGGAATAAACAGGCAACATGCACATTACAATAAGAGCAGTTGGCTTTGTGATCCAAGGATGCTGCACAGGACTCAGTGGGAATAGAGAGAGATGTTGGAGTGGACTGCATCTGTTATACATTATTACATACATCTGGCAGTTAATGGACTGTGTGAAACCTCTGTCAGCGAGGGGTGGGTGGGGTGTGGGGCGTGGGGGCTGAAAGGGTGTGTGGAGGGTGACACGCCCTTCAGGGGGAAGTCCAGGAGGTCCAGACAGGAGTAGGAGTAGGGTTGGGCTGGGGCATGGGGGGGCTCAGAGCCCTAATATGTCTAGGCTGTCTTCCCTGTCCGCCCCCATAACTGCTGCAGCCCTTGGAGACCCACGCTTCCTGAGATAAAACCAATTTTACTGAGTTCAAGGTGGCCGGGTGAAAACAAGGCTGGCTTCTCCAGAACCCGGCCATTATGGGTCTGTGATGTCACCACTGAGGGTTCTGTGGTGCACTGCTCCCTAATAAAAAGCCGCTTTGCATTTTTGTTCTGAGAATAGCTGCCACGCTGAAGGCAAAAGAAAACACCAAGAGCCACTCCTTGGACTGCTGTATAATTGTCTACCAGCCATTTGTTGTTAATTCATGTAAATTCATTAATTTATATTTGCAATTGCTGTTATTGAAAATTTTAAATATGAGTGTATTATTGCTTCCATATGTACTAGAATAGCATTATGTAGTATATATTGCATTGAACAGGATCTGGAAGAACACAGTAGTTTACCATGATAAAGGAGGATGTTTTCATGGTTACGGAATAAAATAGTATACTTTATCATGCATTAGTGCAAGAGTTATTCGCAGAAATGCAATCATGTATTTTCCCCCTCTTTGCAATGACTTGCCTTCAATTTAAATATATATATATATTTTTTGTCTATATTTTCTGGTACAGTTTGGTTTAACGATACTGAAAATAACCCCCATTTTAGGGTGTTTTAGAACAAGAGACTTGCCTCAGAACTATTCCAACTCGTTCGTGAGTCAGACCCGCTAAACCTTCAGCTCGAGCACCGACACGCAGAGATGAGGAAAGACGAGTACGGCGGGACGGGCGGCAGCAGTCAAGAAAATAAAATGGAGGCTCCGCGCCTTCTCTATTTTAGGCTTGTAAGCACATATTTAAGCTGTTGTGCACACCACTGTGTGCCATGTAAACAGGTATCATTCCTCCCAGCTATGAGCTGACAGTGAAATGCGAGCTGGCACCCACAGCACAGCTTCTTAAGGCGCGGGGAGATGTTGCCTCTTTGATTGCCTCTGTAAGTATGCAGATATTTTCAGCCGAGCCAGGTTGTTTGTTCTAGATTTCCTCAGAGATTCCAGCCTTTGGGCTAAAATAAATAGAGGAGCCGTGATGATTAGTAGCGAGGCGCGTCGGCTCTCCCAGAAGGGACTCGGGAAGCAGTCTTCTGTCTGCCACCCGAGTATTCCCACAACTTTCCCCTACCCACTCCCACACCTCTCACATTCTAGGACGGGATTTCCACTCCCCGGGGCTCTGTCGGCTGTGGGGGCCTGACTCTTTCACGACAGCCGGTGGGGAGGTAGTGTTATGAGAGGAAGTGGGGGCGTGGGGTGTGTCTTGATTGCTTACACGCTTGCTTGGTGGGAGCTGACCAGCACGATGGGACGTATTGCCACGCTATGAGAAATATGCTGAGTCAGCACGATGTGGTCTCGAGCCCTGGTCTACAAAGCCCAGTGTTAGAGTGGGGTTTGGGTTCAGACCACTACATCTGTGCTCATTGTTCCCCTTGTGGAGTGGCTGCTGCAGCCTAATTGCTTCCATAACTCCGATATGGACACGGAGAAGGGGCGGGGGAGGAGAGGAAGTGTTCCTTGATACCATTCCCATGATGCATCCACACAGAGAGCAAGCAGTTTCTTACTCACAGCTTGCAAATGTTTTTTCCCAAGCCTGTGCGATAGGTCTCCAAAATGCTAATTTGTTTAATGTGGCCAGAATCTCCCAGCTCCCAGGTTAGGTCCATAGGGTTGCTCAATGAATGTCTACCCTGGTGCAGTAAAAAGTTTGCACTGAAGTTGGCCGCTGCAGTCGTTGATTGTGTGTGTGCTCTCAGCGCTTGTCCCTTCGCGACACAGTAAATCCCACACTGGTGTTGCTGTTTGTGAATCTCACGTGTAAAGTTTATTTTCAATTTCTTTTAAATATGGACTATAAGTGCAAATTAAATGTTGATTGCGATTTAGCTCTTTGATGTAGGAGGCTGTTTGACTTTAGGAAAACTACTGCATTTTGGACTTTATGTGTGTAGCCTGTAGCTACGTACTGAAAGTAAGTCTACCTTTCTAATCATTAGAGTAAATGAGTCTGAAGGGGAATGACATTAGTAAGAGATGAGCAGCTACCATCCAATTACACATCCCTTTAATGTTGCTAGACCCTGGTTGATTTCCACATACATTTGACAATTCCTTCTTCCTAAAGTTCTTTAAGAGAGACTATAAATTGCTTATACTCATTTACTTGCTGCTAATGGCACAATTAGTCTTCAATCATGAAGTAGATCATCTTGATTGGTCTGAATGTATTCTTAATTATTCATTGTTTATGTAGCAGCGAGTAAAAATGAACTGAGGAATCTGCAAAATGGAGAAAATTGCATACTTTTTCATAGCTTTGGTATTGATTACTTATTTTTTGTCGGTCTCTTTCTCTCTCCCTCTCTCTCTCTTTCTTTTTCTCTCCCTCCCCACCTCTCTCTCTCTCTCTCTCTCTACAGTGAAAAAGGATGTGGATGAAGTGGACAACAGGAAGCTGAACCAGTTCAAGAAAAAGGCAAAGGAGCTGCGGATCTTAGACTCCAAGACGGCTCAGAATCTCTGTACGTGTCCCCTCCCCCTAACCACTCCCCTAACAGTAACCCCTCCCCTAACCACTCCCCTTACAGTAACTCCTCCCCTAGCCCCACACATTACAGTAACCCCTCCCCTAACCACTCTCCTTACAGTAACCCCTTCCCTAACCACTCCTCTTGCAGTAACCCCTCCCCTAACCACTCCCCTTACATTAACCCCTCCCCTAACCACTCCCATTACAGTAACCCCTCCCCTAACCACTCCCCTTACAGTAACCCCTCCTCTAGCCCCACACATTACAGTAACCCCTCCCCTAACCACTCTCCCTACAGTAACCCCTTCCCTAACCACTCCTCTTACTGTAACCCCTCCTCTAAACCTAACCCCTCCCCTTCTCTCCAGGCATCTGTATTTGCATTCAGCCATGCGACAAATTCAAATGTTTATGTTGTCTGCAGAACACCACAAATCCCCTAACGGCACCACCTGAAACAAAATAGCTGTGCTCCCTCCCTTTTTAAAAAAAAAAAAATAAATTTAATCTGGAGAAACTAAATACACGATTCATTGAAAAATGTGCATATAAAATATAAAACTATGCTTCATGTTTCTGTGCAAAAAAAAAATAAAAAAATAAAAAAGGCACGCATTTGGAAAAATAGTTGAGAGATATGCTTCACACCTCTTCCAATGTACGTGACAATTTCCCTCATTGTCAAGCAAAGCGCACAGTTTTCCCTCGCACACCTGCTTTTAAAACGGCAGCTATCCGTCGCAAATTGGGTTGTGACAATTAATTAAAACCGATGCCGACTGCGTGACGGCTATGAGCTGATCTACAACCGCATGTGTAGCACATTTCTGGTTTTCCTTGCATGTGTAATATCTTGGGACTTGCCTTTCATTTCACAGTAGATGCTAGCAAATGCACAGCCCTTAAAAAATACATGTGTGCTGTGCAGATTACCCAGACCTCTTGAAGGCTCTGTTTTGCAAAGATCCATTTAGATTTGTTTCAGGAATTCAAAGTGCCATTCAGGATCCCTGAAAGCACCGGGTCCTCCCACCTGTCTTCTACTCTCCCCGTGTTTCTGCTTTGTTGTTTGGTGCATTAGTGATGGCTGGTTTACGTCCCGTGTATTACCCAGTCCGTCCTTTCATCTTCACAACGCTCTCTTCCCTCCTCCCGAGACGTTAACTACTGTACCGCTCGCTGTATGTGTGCCTTCAGTCCCCCGGCAAAAGGGTATAAACAAACGGATAAGCAGGGCTGTTGTGTTTGACAAGCATTCTCCCGTTCAGCGTCCGCAGCGATAAGAAGAAAATGCTCTGCCGTTTCCTCGAAAGTTACATCTGTATCTGGCGGAGCCCGGGACCTAGCCTCGGTGCTGAGAACACGCTCGCGATTTTCGCCTTCAGAGAAGGATCGATGGGATGGGTACTTTTTCAGCGGGGGGACAGGCTGAGGCCAAAGTTACTGCAGATGGATCACGTCCAACTCCCTTTGATGCCTATTACACAATAAATATGAAGGGGACCCAGCAAGAGGTGTGTTCGGCCCCTAAATCTCGAGACGTGTTCCATATACACTGACAACAGTCCTACTTAATCTCTCCATGTCCCTGCGACCTCAGAGCTGAACAGTGTAAGACTGAAGAGCCGCTGCCCAACCTGGAGATTCAGGCTTTGGTCTTCGGTGGACGTTGGATATCGATTGAAAGGCTTATGTTCTCCTGTCACACATTTCTGTCCTGCTGAAATGGCCTAACCTCACCTTCCCCTTGTCCACCCAAATACCCAATACCTGTCCTCAAAAAGTGTGTGGATGAATACATTACTCCAGCCTGTCTGCGTGATGGATGAGAAGAGTATGAGAGTGCACTTTCTATCGCACTTTTTTTGTGAGGTGTGTATATGTGCGTGTATGCCATACATACATGCATGCATGCATACATGCATACATACATGTTTGTGATGCATTACATATATGCTGTATATACAGTATGTGTGTGTAAGCCATCCATCTTTATTTAATTGATCATGAAGCTGTACTTGCATGCTGCTATATGCTACTGCAACCAGTCACGCTGGAACTGTTGTTGTATGCAAAGATGAAAACATCAGGACGCATGAAATATGAAGCAGGAGTATGATGAAGCACTCTGCTCCAGCGCTTACAGCACAAGCCTCGGCTAACTGTTTGCTTACCCGCACTTTCAGCCTCTTTATAATACGAAGAACAAAAAAAGAAAAAAAAACCACGGCCAGTAAACCTCTGAGAAATCAACAAACACCCCCCCCCCTCCGTGCTTCTTCTTCTTCAGGGCTTTATTTCAAAAGTGCTGTCACGGAAACGCGGGGCTGGCTCCCCGCCCGGAGCTGGATACAGTCACTTCCCAAAGTGAAACTGACAATTAAGCTACTTCATTTAGGGGCAAGCGGGGGGAAAAGAATTGCACGGAGAGAGAGGGAGAGGGAGGGAGGGGGAGGGGGAGGGGTGGGTGAACAGAAGGGAGACTGAGGGAGGAACGACAGGGGGAAGGTGTTGTGTATCTGCCATGTTCCATTACAACCCCAGCCAGATGGGATTTGCATTTTTTTTTTTCCCGCTCTTTTCTTTTTTTATTTTGTTTGCGAGAAACGACAGCGGCAACCGCAGAAGATCTCAGCTGCGGCGTCGCGAGGCTTCGGCCTGGGAAAGCGTTGCCTCGCGCCGCGCTCCATGATTTCTACATTTACCACCGGGGTGCCAGATGAGCACGGAATTCAGCGATCGACCGGGCCTCAAACCCTGAGCGTGTTCACTGGCAAGCAGGAGGGGGGGCGAAGGAGGGGAGCGGATAGGGAGAGAAAGAGAAAAAAACGCGAGTGAGGGAAAGGAATAAAAAACCTTTTTGGTCTTAGGTGACTTCTGGCGGCTCCTAATTTACTCTCTCTTTCTCTCTGTTCTATCTGATTTGGGTTATTGGGTTGGAGAGGGAGGAGGCTGGGATCAGGGTGAGAAGCCAGATGGCCGATGAACTCAGTAGCCTCCGGAATGCTCCGGCTTTCCCGTTCCCGTATCTCCCGCCCCGCTCGGTGACTCTGCATGAGCCCGGCCCGAGACAGTGATTGGGCAGCCTGGCCTGAAGCAGGAGTCATCAGGGATGGGAAGCCATGCTGAGCTAGCCTCACCAGGCCTTCTGAGTAGCCTATGAGTAACTGTCTCTCCCTCCCAAAGCTGTTTAGTGGCCTACTAACAGGAGGTCCCACAGTCTCATTTATGACTGTTTAAGGAGCATTTGCTGTAAAAACACATTTTTTCTTCACCCTGGGACAGGGTGGAGGGCCGCTTAGCCAAAGCGATGACTGAACCCCAACTCGAGCAGAGAGCGAGGCCTGTCTGACCACCACTGGGCTAATTTGGAGTGAAATGAGTGGAGGTTGGGGAATTGGGGGTGGGGTGCAGTGCGTGGGGTGGGGTGGGGAGGGGGTGGGGGGTGCCGTTGTTCTGGAGATGAAGTCAGTCTCCGCTGTGCAGAGAGGAGCCTGGACTGTGCGGCCCCGTTTTAATATGAACAGATGTGTACGCTCCCGCTCTCCAAGTTCCAACACTGTTCTGTTTTTTTTTTTTTTGTACTTTAAGTGCTCAGCAGTGATCCCGTCTCAGAAAAGCTCTGAAAACTTGTTTTGGCACAAGCAGCGGTCATTTATAAAAGTAGGCTATGAGCAATAAGTCCTTGGATTCATATGTGGGGTGTGGGGAAACTTAAAAGCACATAAAAATCTCTAAATTAAATATTTACTGTTTTCTTGGTACCTGATTTTATACAGATTACACCTTGTTAGCCAAAGTACACATCTATGTGTCATGGTTTTTAACCCTTTTCCCTATGCGGTCGTTTTCCTTGGTGGCCACGCGAGGGCGCTGCCCTTTTGGTGGATGCTTGCTCCGCCCTGCTTGGATTGCGGAGCTTCTGTTAGCGTCCACACCTGTGCGTGGTCACCTTGAGAGATATTTAAGCCTCCCGTTTCCTTCGTTCGGGGCTTCGAGATTGTTTGTTTATTGTTTTGTTCTGTGGTGTTTTGTTGGCTGTGAGCTATTCGTACCATTTGGGCTACTTGCCTATTTTTACGTCTCATTGCTGAGGCAGGGCTTATTTCTTGCTGGCTCTTTAGTTACTTATCTCGTAGAAGTATGGGACCGCGGATCTCTGCTCTATTTCGTCTTTTTGTGCTTTTCTCCGTATATGGAGTTTTGGGCGATTCTGTTCGGAACTGTAGTTCTGTTCGCCCTTTGGTACATGTCTTCCCATAGGGAGATTGGGCGTTTCGCTTCTACTTAGTTACTTAGCTCGTAGAAGTATAGAGTAGCAGTTATTTGTTCCATTTTCGCCTTGGATTGGTTTTCTTACTGAGAGACCTGGCGTTTTGCTTCTACTCATTTCCGTGTTACTGTGAGCCAGTTAGTAGCTTCGGTACGTCTGTTCCCTGTTTTGTCTCCTTCTCGTGGACTACGTTCCCCTTTGTTGTGAGTCAGGGTTTTATATTATATTGAGAGGCAGTGCTTGCTATTTTCGATTAAGTTTGCGTTGGTCTGTTGTTGCAGCTGTCCTGTTCGCCTTTTTTACCTGCGGGACGATTTTGTTCAGGACTATTATTCTGTTCGTTCTCCGGGTATGTTTCTCCTCGTATGGAGCTTGGGCGATGTTGTGGACATGTTTGTGTGTGACTGCGTGTTTCCGAAAATAGCCTCGGAACGTTAGCTCTCTGTTCCTTCACCTCGTTACATATTCTTTTACTGAGAGGCTAGGGCGTGTGTTTTCAATTAAGCTTGCGTTAGTCAATTTGGATAGTAAAGTTATGGGACGACGGTGCTCCGTCGGCTCGCCTGTAAAATGTTTCTCCCCCCTGGGAGATCGGGCGTTTACCCCTTTGTTTTCTGCATTTGACTGCGAGCCTATTAAACTAGCCATGGAACGTTAAATCTCTGTTCCTGTTCGCCTCGTTATATTCCTCAGCATTGAGAGGCAGGGCGTTTATTTTCTGCTAACTCGTTTTGGTCTTTTAGCCGGTACCTGTCCGGTGCAGCCTGTCCTGTTCGTTCCTTTTGGTACCTGTCTCCGTACATGGAGTTTGACGATTTTGTTCGGAACTATGGTTCTGTTTCGTCTTTCGGTGCATGTCTTCCTTTGGGGAAGATTGGGCGATGTTGTGGACATGTTTGTGTTTGACTGCGAGTCTGAGAATAGCCTTGGAACGTTATATCTCCGTTCCTTTTCGCCTCCTCATTTACTAATTTGCATTAGTTTTCAGGGTTTGTTTGTTGTGTTTTGTTTGTGCCATTATGCTACTCGCCTGTTCTTATGCGTCTCGTTTCCGAGACAGGGCGTTTATTTCCGGCTCGTTTATTAGTTACTTAGTATGGGGTAGTAGTTCTTTGTTCCCTTTCGCCTTGTTTGGGTTTCTTGTTGTGAAACCAGGCGTTTGTGCTTCTACTCATTGGTTTGTAACAGTGAGCCGGTCTGTAGCTGTGGTGTGTGTGTTCCTTGTCTTGTCTCCTCCCTTAACTGCGGGGTTTCCCACCTTAGTGGCCCTAGGGCTTAAAGAATCCCCTTGCTGCGTTTGACTCCTCCTACCTCACACGTCACGCCCCATTACACTATGTATTGTTTTTAAACATCCTGTTTTATAACTATTAGATAACATAAATAATAGATAATAATAGATAATTGGATTAGATAATTTATAAGTACAGAATATCTGTTTATCTGTTTAAATGTCTATGTATACATACAGTAATTTAATTATGTATCTTAATGTGTGCATCTGTTACCTCAAGGCTAGAAAAACAAGTCAGCCGTCACAGTAAGTTTGAAGGTGCAGATTACGGTATTGGGAGTACTGGTGGGTGTAACGCCACCCCAGTTTCATTTGTCTTCTATTTTAATCTGTTGTCATGGAATCATGTTTTCAGATTTATGATTTTTTTTCTCACAGATATCTAATTTATTTTCTATCAAATATCCTGGTTGCAGAAATTGCTAGCTTGCCGCTATTCAGCAACACGTAGTCGGCAAAAAAAAAAGAGAAAACAAGCAAAGAAAGACAAACGTATGTGTGTGAGAAGAGAAGCACAGGGAGTTGACCTACAGTCAAGGTTTCTTATCTTCCTCAATTAACAGGAAGCTGTAATGAGGGAGTGAGATGCGACAGGGTGTGCAGTCATTTACGAAGCTGTCACCGGAACCCGCTGCGTTCGGGGGGTCGGGGGAACGGCCGGATCGGGAACAGGTGCGACGCCGCCGTCGGGTTGCCGACTAATGGCCCCCGCGTTGCCGGCTTCCTTCAGAGAGCGCTAATGTGGCAAGCCTCCGCCCGAGAGTCGCCCCGGCGCACCTAGGCTGTGACACCTGCTGCAGCTGCCTAACTAGAGCAAAACATGCCCCCAGGCCTCGCTCGCTGTTCACACGCCCGAGCCCACGCTCCCTTCCCCCGCAAAACGCACCGCAGACGCGCTCCTTCTCCTTTTTAATCACCCGTCTAATTACGCATCTCAAACTCCATAGGTCGTTTCATGTCCGGGCTCCAGGTGCGCGTGGGAAAAGGCGCACTCTGGTTTTGCGTTCTTACTGGAGGATGTGCTTTTTCCCCTCTGGGAGTCTCGAAAACCGCACGGCCGGCCCTTATAAACTTTGTTTTTTGGTCGTTCTCTCTGACTAGTTCAGAGTGCTGAGGGCCATCGTTGAAGGCAGAGGTCCAGCTCAGGAATATAAAATTATATAGAGTGCACTAATAAAATGACTCCTTCTCTGCCTTTCTGTCAAAACAGCGATATTTCTGGGGTCGTTCCGGCTGCCCTACGAGGAGATCCGTGACATCGTCCTGGAGGTGGACGAGGAGAGGCTGAGTGAATCCCTCATCCAGGTGAGAACACCCCGCACAAAACGACCCGGCGTACCGCCACCCCCATACCCCCCCCCCCCCCTCCTTAATTCCTGTGCATCACTCATCTGAAATGACTGCTGATTGACCAGGTGCTATCCAGCCCTATTGCTTTCACCTGTCCGTGCTGTTTGGATGAGGTGAA
Source organism: Synaphobranchus kaupii (assembly GCA_029718625.1). Classification (NCBI taxonomy): domain Eukaryota; kingdom Metazoa; phylum Chordata; class Actinopteri; order Anguilliformes; family Synaphobranchidae; genus Synaphobranchus; species Synaphobranchus kaupii. Next base: position 701,727 of record CM056383.1, on the reverse strand, counting down.
GGAACGACGTGACGTTAGATGTTCCGTGAGCAGCCGTCGCCTAGGCCCCCGCTTCGCGCCATTCCAGGCCCCGCCGCGCCCCGCCCCACGGGGGGCTCTCCATTGAGCCGCTCACAATAGGTGGTCTGGAACGCGGCTTGGCAAACGCTCCCAGCCCCGCCCCCCCTGCCCTCCCACCCTTTGTCTTATGGGCAAGATTAATGATCTTCCTGCGGGCTCTCTATATAGCAGCGGCTCCCCTTGTTTTGTTCCCTCCGAATTGGATAGCAGAGCGATAAACAAAGCTCGGCTCGGCGGTTGTCTGAGGTAAAGATGCCCATGCCGGCGAAGGGAGGGAGGGGCGGATCTCATTTGCATGCTTTGTGCCCGTCCACGACGTGCCTGCACGAGACTCCGTCTCTGGCGTCTGGTCTCCAGGGAGACGGGTGCAGGAAGGCGCACGAAGGAGAAGCGGGTGCACACGGGGGGGATCGGTGTGGTGGAACCGCACCGCATTTAATCCGTACTGTTGGAGGGAGTGTATTCCTGGGAAACGGAGCACTAAGGGGATATCCTGCCAGTGCTGTAATCTCACGGAAACAAGATGAGCCAGGGAGCTGATATGAGCCAAAATGGAGCAGACCTCGCTCGAATCCATGGCCCTCGTGGCTCATGCATAAATGGGAAGGTTAAAAGCGCATTACGGCCTCTCTCTCTCTCTCTCTCACTCTCATTCTCTCTCTCTCTCTCTCTCTCTCTCTTTCTCTCTCATTCTCTCTCTCTCTCCCACTGTCACTCTCCCTCTCCCTCTCTCCCTCCACAGCATGTCTTTCTGGTGAAAGAGTGGAAACGGACCGTATTCTGTATTTAGATGTAATTTCTCTCCACAAGCCCGCCCCCACAGGACTATTATTCTGAGCTCCCATAACCTTTGATTGGCTCTGAAAGCCGGCGGTACACAGGCTGGCGGTGGGTTCAGCTGCACGGCTCAGGAGAGGCGAGGCTATGAAGACATTTAAAGCCGTGACCTTTCTCCCTGTGTCAGTCCCCCCCCACCTCTCTCTCTTCACCACGGAAGCGGCTTCACCTGCTGACCCCCTCTCATCCTGTCCCGGCATTGGGTGGGGGGGGTGGAGATTATTTTTTTAAATCTAGAGTGGAGTGTAGCAGGCCATTACGGTCTTTATTGCTTCTCGTGCAGTTGAATGGGTGAGGCCAAGCGGGAGCGGGCGAGGGGGGAAAGAGAGGCGGTGCCTTCACACTGCCTAACACGGCCTCCAGACCACCTGATGCCTCGTCTGTGCCTCGTGTTGCATCATATAAAACTGCCTGCTTTTCCACAACATGCCCAACGTTAGCATTGCAGAAGCAATATTTCTTCTTAATGCTGAAGAAAGTGCCCTGTTCCGTGTTTACCGAAAGCCATTCAGAAGGGATCTTAAATAGAGTCATTTGCTGGGCTCAGAGGTCGCTGTTTACTAAGAGCTGTGTCTGTGCGGAGTGACGGATGGCTGTGCGTGAGCTCCATCTTCCTTTTCATTGGGCCTTGGGGAGCGGGGGAGGTCAGAGGGCACGGTCAATGTCTCTCGCGCGTGCGCAGGGCTCCTTGTTCACGGAGATGCCAGGCCTCAAACAGGTGTGGCGGTGATCGTTGTGTGCAAATGGGCTAGCGGTGCGCTGACTGGACCGTCAGCGGGGGCAAGACATCGAAAACCCCGAACACAATCCGGGGCAGAAGCCTGCACATGTCCGGTTTTGGCGGAAAACGATCCCTCCGGTCCGCAGGATCCCGGATCCCCGGGCGCTGCTCGTCGGGAGAGTCAGTGTTTATTGAAAATCGGCTGGGGTTCAAAAGGGCCCCCTCGCTCCAGTGTTCCGAGGAGGAGAGAGAGGGAAGGAGAGAGGGAGCCCTTTTTGATGTATATAAATCATATTCAATCACATCATCCCTGAGCCCGTCCACATGCCTAATGCGATGAATTTGTCAGCAAGGCGGCGCGCATGTCAGCCTTGACGGACCCGTACAATGAGTCATCCCACGGACGTACGGGTCCTGATTGGCTCCCCTTACTCCACATTAAGCCCCATCACCGCCTGAATATGATGTAGCGTTTCTGAACTCCGGCAGACATTATGCTTCACGAGCCATTCGGCATCGGTATGACTGCGCCTCTCTGATGCACGCCTGCCACAGCAATCTTTATATTTTTCCCCCCATCTCCGCAGCCATTCCGTCTGGCTTCCGATGGAGTCTGTTGAGAAATCGCGGCTCCAGCCGGGCGGCCCCTATCCGATTTAAAATTTCTCGGGGCAGATTCACTCACGGTCGAAAAGAGCTCTGGCCCAAACGATTATGCGACTTTTTTTATTCACGTAATTGAGGGCCATCAGCTCACTGTCTTATCTCTGCAAACAAAATCAAGCATTGGAAACGGGAACGCACGCGTCCCTGCCGAGCGCGGCCAATGGGAGAACGGCCTCGGAAAACTCAGGCGGCCACATCTTGAGAAATTTCTAAATGTGCTCGTCTTATCCCGCATCTGGGAGCAGCACTTGCTGCAGCTGCCAGCACTTACTGCAGCTGCCATTGGCATTCCTGGGTCGGTCAGGTTCTGAGGGCGCGGTTCCGAAAACGTGCTTCATCTTTCTCATACGTTCACGTTTAAATCGCCTTAGACCCGCCGTCGCTGAGTTTACGTGAGTTGGTCAGAAAAACCTGAGTGGGTTGGTCTCTCTGAATGGCACTTCTATCACCAAGCTTATAATGGGGTGGTCTAAGCCTGGCCATCGCTGAGTTTAAACCCTTTTGTTCGGTTTACTTATTAACACTGAAGCTGTTAGCCTGGTTCACATTTACCAAGGACATTTTTTTTGGGATTTTAAAGCAATACAGAAATAAAATTTATGCAGAAATACTCAATATATATATATATTATCTTTATCTCAGTTGCAAACAATATATAAGGTTAATGGTTGCCATTAACAATGAAAGTGTCATTTATTTTTTGTGATAAAGATGTGATATAAAAATCCGCTATAATGAAGGCATGGGGGAATAAATTATGTTTATCTGTGAAAAATTTAAATGAAACAAGGTTTTCATGCAGTAGAGTATTTTCATGTTTATATTAATATATTCAAAGAAACCATATAGGCAAAAAGACAAAGTAAATACTTATGATGAACAACAAATATGAACACAGAACAAGAGCCAAATTTACACTGGTTTAGTGATTGGTTATGCGCTACATACATCTCAAATACAATACAAGTGTCATTCCTCTTTTGCTAAAAGTTTAAAAAGGGGTCAGTTTGACCCAAAGCGAGGTTAAAACAGCAGAGCCACAGGTACCGTCCAAGAGGCTGCTTTCAAGAGGTGGGTTAAGGGGGTGGGGTGCTGGGGGGAGTAGCCGCAGAGCTATGGTCACATGGAGCCCTGTGGAGTCCTTTCTGTCCAACCTCAGTGACCTCATTGACCTCCGTGACCTCATCGACACTTTTAACCGCTAGGTACACGTCCGCTGTCTTTGTTCTTGCAGTTGGGGGGCGGGGGGGGGGGGGGGGGGGGGTGTTGGCAGGGGGTGTGGGGGGTTCGAAAGCAGGGGAAAAGGACACAACCCGGAGCTTTCTATTCTTTCTGTTCTTCAGGCACAGTACACTTTACTGTTAACACTCCAGTATGTCTAAGCACATAAAAACCAAACCATCAATCAAAATGTAGTAAAAAAAAAAAAAAAAGTTAGATCCTGTAGGGAGGAGAGAGAGGAGGTTTGATTTTATAGATGTGCCAAGAAAGAAATGTGTGGGTAATGCAGGTTACATTCTATTTACGGAAACAATATATAGATAAATAAAATAAATGAAAAAACAATATGGTTCCAGAGGAGGATGGAATCATTGCCAGCGCCAAGGAAACAGGGTCTTAAGTAAGATTTCCTTTGGCATCTTAATCTTAGCAGGACCTCCTCTGTCTCCGGGCCCCATCGGGAGGGGCTTAACTGGCATAATGGTAGTATTTGGTTCCGTGCCCGGCACAGAGCCCGCTGCCCAACGCACACAACAAAGAGAAACAATGCAAAGATCATTAATGAGCTCTCTGAGGCCCGTGGTCTTTACTGGAAAACGCACTGGTGGCAATACTGCGCCTGTCTGGAGCCAGAGCCGCTCGGCTGCACAGGGAAGCCATGAAAAAGCATTGCTATATCCTTTTAACAAGGCTTGCTTTTACTGCGAACAGCGCCATTGCACTGCTGCAGGTACCGAGAATACCACCGTATTGGTATGCTGTGAAAAGAATCCTAACGGCGTTTTGTGAGAATATGTTCTATATTATGTAAGTTATTGTATAAAAACAAGCTCTTTCAACGCATCACTTCCTGTTATGGGGCAGAGAGTTAAACAGTGATGTGTGTGATTTCTTGGTTAAGCAACAGTGCACAACATGAGGTTCATAGTATCTTGTGGGGTCATGGTATATTTTTGAGGTATAGTCAGTTTTTCTAACTGCATTATGGGAAAACGAGATAACGTGCTAATATGTTCTGTCCCTCTTGCGCTCATACAAACGCACAAATGCGCACACACACACACACACACACACACACACACACACACACACACACACACACACACACATTTTTGTGATGTTCAGTTACTTTCATTTTAAATTAAGCTACGCCAGATTGACTCTTCTGAATTTCTCAGTATTTCTGCAAACAAGGTTGAATCAATTTATGTACCTTCAAAAAATAAAAGCATTTTTTTTAGGATCACCAAATAGGACTGCTTTAAATTTCATGTGCAAGTGTCACCAGGCAATGCAGCAGAAGTGTGATGTTTTCTCTGCTAATAGTAATGGTATAACATAAATCAGACTTTACACGATACACCCACACATAATTATTTAGTTTGCAATTAATGCTGTGTATTTGGTAGCTTATGTTCAGTTAAGTTGGATAAGTTCTGTCCACACACAGATTTACACATAATTGCATACACTTCTGCTTTTTCTTGATATAGTAGAGCTGCACTCTCTGAAGAAAGGGTTCAAAAAGGCTCCGCTGTGTATCCGTAGAGGAACCCAATCTAGTGCAAGGGCTCTTTGTTGGCCAATATGGTTCAATCTGGAAGCTTTCACACTTTTCATACCTACCATTGGGGGCCCCCTTCTAGTTCTTTGTGGAACTCTCTATGGTAGGTTTGAAAAGTGTGGAAGCTTCCAGATTGAACCATATTGCTCAAAGAACTAGAAGGGGTTCCCCTATAAAGCCAAGCAAAAGAACCATTGTTTTCTGAGTGTGCTTTCATCTGAGTAATATATACACTTCCTGGCCAAAAGTGTATGGACACCTGTTCATCCAACATCTCATTCTAAAATCATGGGCATATTGTGTTGGTCCCCATTTGCTGCTATAACAGCCTCCAATCTCCTGGGAAGGCTTTCCACTAGATGCTGGAACATTGCTTTGTGGATTTGTTTCCATTCAGTCAGAAGAGCATTAGTGAGGTCGGGCACTGATGTGGGGCTATTAGGCCTGGCTCGCAGTCGGCTTTCCATTTGATCCCAATGGTGTTTGATGGGGTTGAGGTCAGGGCTCTATGCAGGCCAATCAAGTTGTGCCATACAATTTCTGTATGGACCTCTATTTGTACACAGGGGCATTGCCATTCTGAAACAGGAAAGGGCCTTCCCCAAACTGTTGGCACAAAGTTGGAAACCCAGAATTGTCTAGCATGTCATTGTATGCTGTAGTGTTAAGATTTGCCTTCACTGGAACTAAGGAGCCTAGCCTGAACCATGAAAAACAGCCCCAGACTAAGGGGTGTCCACATACTTTTGGCTATATAGTGTATGTTTTTATCAGGTGACTGGCATGGTTTACGTTTTCAAATATATATTTTTTAAGAAGAACATTTTTTACAGTGAATATAATGGATGTGCCATATACTGGGCTGTCCACCCAGTGACTGTTTATAGTGTCAGAATTTTTTGTTTGTTTTGTTTTTACGAAAGCGAAGGGTGACGGGGAAGTTTGTTCATTTTACTCTTTAGGTACGAGTATTTGTATGAGCTCAGGGACGCCGAATGCTTATGGCGCCTGTTTCTCTTTGCTAATAAAGTTGTACTTAAGCCGTTGCAAAGTAATAATGTACAAAGTGAATAACAAGGAAAAGAGCCATTTAGCAGGCCCATAGCCAAATTTTGCAGTTGACTTGGGAAGAAGCACTTTCACGCTCTCACCCCTCCACATTGCCACACACGAGGCATCATAAAATGAAAAAGGAATAAATAGTAATTGTGTAAGAGCGCACACTTTTATGTGTCTGTGGTAGGCTCTGCGGTTGATGTAGCCTGGGGGGTTCGCGTCACTGAATATCGGAAGTGGGGATTTGTAATGTTGGCCGCTGTATTTAAAAGCACCCGTTATTCAAAAGGAGAGGCTAATGATTACAGCAGCTCATCTGCTTTTAATTCCTAATTAGTATATGTTGTGTGAAAATGTGGCATTGAGAGGATATCTTGCGTGCGCTTGTCTCTGTGTGTGTGCGCGTGTGTGGGTGCGTGCGTGTGTGTGTGTGTGTGTGTGTGTGTGTGTGTGTGTATTATGTGCGTGCACGTGTGTGCTTGTGTGTGTAGATGCTGAACAGCACATTTGAATCCATCCAATTTACCTTTTACTTTTTGACTCTTTGTTACCCACTGTTTGGCACCACTGTCCTAAATGTATTCATTGTCTTTAAAATACCGCCAATTTAACCATTTATAGAGGATGTGAGCTCCCCTATAGATATGCAGACCTATATGGATGCTGCACATATTAAAAATGATAATATAGTGTGAATCTGTCAGGGCCTGTCTACAGCATTGTAGAATGATGAAGCACAACTTCGTGCACTTTCACTGTGGAATCTGCCTGCTACACCACATGAGTGAGCTTATTAAAAATGACATATAAATGGCACATTAAAATATGAACATCTATGCAGTATTTTGAGGCTGTAGAAGACTCATTTCTGTGTGTTTGCCATGACTCATGACGCACGATGGCTGCCAAGAACTTACCTTCCTTTTTATAGAGGCTTCTTGAGATTTGTTAGAATATTATTGTATGTATTTTTAATATTCTCGTATTTATTTTAAATCCACCATTTTTTCGGATGATGATATTCAAAGAATATTCAAATGGCGTTTGCTCATGGGCTCGCCGAAACATTAATTTTATTCTGTCTGAGGGCCTTTTTTAATAGTCGCTAAAGTGGTAGAAATGATATAGCCTGTCAGACACGTCTTACGCATCCTTATTTATGATTTTTCCCAACGCCCGGTTGATTTATATAAGCACTAACACTCCTGCGTTTGCCTTTGTAACTTGCACAGTGCCGGACCTGTACTTTCTGAATGGGTCATAAGCAAACTATCAGGGGAGATATTTTCATGTTTTTACCTTCATTGCCTTGTGCTTATCCCAAATCTAAACCAGAGAAGGAGAACAGGAGACAGCCATTGTGACGATGAAAGTCTGTTTCTGTGTCCCCTGGCTCCTGTTACAGCAGCTCTACCTGTACAACTTTCCCCCTTACAAGAGCTTGAAATAACAATCTAGAGACAAAGGTAGCCATGTACTGGAACTTCACTCAAGTTCGCCCCTGAAAGCACCTGCTATCATTTCCGTCCCAGTGGCTAACCATTGATCAGGCTCAACACAGTAGGACACGCAGGCACGGCACCAGCTTGCTTCAAGGAAATCCACCCGATTTTGGTGTTTCCTGCCCCCCACCCCCCATCTCTCCCTCTTTCATTCTCTTTCTCTCTCCTCCCTCTCCTCCTCTCTCCCTCCCTTTCCCTACCTCCCTCCCTCCCTCTCCCTCACTCCCTTCCTCTCTCTCTTTTCCTCCCAATAACCCTCCCTCTCTCTCTCTCTCTCTCTCTATCTCTCTCTCTCTCTCTCTCTCTCCCTTCCTCTCTCTCTCTCTCTCTCTCTCTCTCTCCCTTCCTCTCTCTCTCTCTCCCTCCCTTCCTCTCTCTCTCCTGTCCTCTCGCACTCTCTTTTCTCCCTCCAACCCTCCTGCTTCCTCTTTCTCCCCCTTCATCTGTCTATTTTCCTCTCTCCCACTCCCTATCTTTCTCCCTCCCTCCCTTCCTCTCTTTTTCCTCCCTCACCCCCCCCCCCTTTCTCTCTCCATTGTAAAGCCCTACCCTGGGTTTTGTATGCAGTGCTCGGTTTGTCTGTGGAGATGCAGCTTGCTTCTTAGGAAAGACTGGGCTGATATTGCGTGTCATGAGCCTGATTTATTTATTGATTTTCTTGATGGTCTGACACCAAACGCCTGGATGGAACCATTAAAGAGAGGACTGTTTTATCTTTCATAATACTAATGCACTTCTCTTTTTTTTTGTTTCTTTCTCTGCATGCACATT